>JABUQX010020668.1:25000-27500 GCA_015478945.1 Trachelipus rathkii
GCGGCTGGAGAAGATGGAATAGTTGCAGAGATGCTGAAGGAAATGGGAGTTGAAGGGAAAAGACGGATGTTAAATCTGATGAACAGGTGTTGGAGAGATGAGGTGGTGCCTGGTGAATGGAGTAGGGCAACAATCTGCCCCATATATAAAAAAGGTGATAAAACGGAATGTGGAAACTATAGAGGGATTGCATTAATGTCACATCCTGCGAAGACCTATGAAAGGATATTGGAGAGAAGACTGAGAGAGGTGGTGGAAGATAAGCTAGAAGAGTGGCAACATGGTTTCAGACCGGGGAGATCGACTATAGATCTGGTGTTCGCTTTAAAGATGATAAGTGAAAAGAATTGGGAATTTAATAGAAAAACATATGCAGCTTTTGTAGACCTAGAAAAGGCTTTTGATAGAGTGCCAAGGGAGTTATTGTGGAGGGAACTGAGAAGAATAGAGTATGGAATACCTGAGAAATTGTTAAAAGCAATAAAAAGCACTTATGTAGACAGTAAGTGCAGAGTAAAGACTATGTCCGGTGAGGGAAAATGGTTTGATGTCACAACGGGGGTGAAGCAAGGGAGCGTGCTGTCTCCAATTCTGTTCATTATATACATGGACAGTTGTGGGAGATCGGTGCGGAACAGAGTGGAGAATGAGATGTTTGGATACGCGGATGACTTGGTGTTGTTTGCACAAAATCAAGAGAGACTGCAAAGTTTTCTTGAGGTTTGGGAAGAGGAGTTGGAGGAGAGGGGTATGAGGATAAATCGAGGGAAGACAGAGGTGATGTTGATCGGAGGTGGTGGAGATGTCCTGGAGGTAAGTTTGAATGGAGAAAGACTGAGACAAACGGACCAGTTTAAATACTTGGGGGTGCACTATGGTGAGGAAAACGACACAATGTTGGAATTAAATAAGAGAATTGGGAAATTTAATGGGACAGTAGCAATGTTGTTCCCATTGTTAAAGGAAAGAGCAATTTCGAGACGAGTCAAGATGGTGATATACACAAGTATAATGAGACCAATACTGATGTATGGGCATGAAGCATGGGCTCTTAACACGAGAGCAAAGAGCAAGTTGGAGGCGTGCGAGATGCGTGTGTTACGACTGATCAGAGGAGTGACAAGAAGAGACAGGAGGAGAAATGAGGAGATTAGGGCGGATTTAGGCGTGAGAAGCGTGGTGGAGCTTGTGGAGAGAGGACAGCTGCGGTGGTACGGACATGTTAAGAGGATGGAGGAACAACGAGTGCCCAGAAGATATCTAGAATGGATACCGGAGGGAAGAAGAAGTGTCGGAAGACCTAAAGTTAGATGGAGCGACAACGTGAGCGCGGCGATGGTGAAGAGAGGAAGGAGCGTCCAGGATGTGGAGGCGTCTGAGATGTGGATGGACAGAAGTCGTTGGAGAGGTTTCTGGCAGAACAACTGACAGATGCATGCATCTACAGGAGATTGGTGAGAAAAAAAAAAAATATATATATATATATATATATATATATATATATATATATATATATATATATATATATATATATATATATAATATATATATATATATATATATCTAATTATATATCTAAAGTTTCTTGTATACCTAGCACCTTACTATATATCTAGATTTCTATATATCTTTATATATATATATATTTTGTATATATTTTATATATATATACATTCGAAGAGTTGCATGCGCAGCAACAACACTTATATACTTATATACATATATCTCATATATATATACTCTATATATATATATATATATGTATATATACCCATATATATATATATATATATATAACATATATATATATATATATATATAATATATATATATATATATATATATATATATATATATATATATATATATATATATATATATATATGGCTGGAAAACACACACGTACTTTAATACTTTAATTCTATTTGAACTTATTTTGAAACACACACATTCTTTAAAATTGCTAAAGTTTGTGTGTAAGTGTGTGTGCGGGAGGGGAAGGAGGTGTATGCTGCTTGCTCTATTTGGATATTTCGCCAGTGTGGAATAATTGTTAATTTAAATATTGTAGCATTAAAGAGTCTTCATAGGAGGTTTTTTATTGGAACAGGAAAGAAGAACATGAAGTCACATACCAATATAAAATATCGGTGTGTGCCGGACACACTTTATACGCTCATTTCTCTCTTTGTTTGTTCCTCTCACTTTGCAAGGACGTTTTTAAAGATTTCTTCTCAGTTTACGCCCTTCTCCAACTTTTCACATTTTTTTATAATTATCCCTGCTCCTCTCACTTTAAGATTAATCTAACTTTTGGAACTCTTGCTTAACTCAATACTCTTACTTAGAGCACTCCTCTCACTTAAAGAACTCTTATCACTTATTTTGCTCTGTCATTCCTCAAATCTTTCTAACTAGATTTTACACTCTCATTTCTATTAGTAGATTACTCTCTTCTTATTTGAGATATTACCATCCTCTCTCTCTCTCTCTCTCTCTC
>JABUQX010020668.1:40000-42500 GCA_015478945.1 Trachelipus rathkii
GTAAATCATCAGTAAATCAATAACGTTGGTGCCTAGCAACAAGGGATTAGTATGCTTTTATTTTACTGCTTTACTGCTTTAACTCATGTTTTACTGCTTTAACTCATGGTTTACTGCTTTAACTCATATGTTTTACGGCTTTAACTCATGTTTTACTGCTTTAACTCATGTTTTACTGTTTTAACTCATGTTTTTACTGCTTTAAACTCAATATATTTATTAAACATAAGTTTCTTTTGATATTTTTTATTTGTTTTACTTTAGTTTTTAGTGTTTTGATGAATCTGTATTCATTTATATTATAATATTATTTTAATTTATTATTATTATTTTTTATTTATTATTTTTATTATTATTATTTTATTTTATTATACTTAAGTGTTATTTAACTTCATAACTATTGTTATATTATTTAACACAACCACACACACACACACACAACACACACCACACACACACAACACACAACACTTACACATAACGCACACACACACCACACCCACCCTGTTTAAACATATCAAATAAGTTCTTTTGTATGAACATAACATTTATTAAAACATTTTATGTTTTAATTAAACACGTACATTTATATTACTCATTCAATTATAACTAAAATTATTTCAAAGTTTCTTAAAACTTCTATAATAAATCAATCATTATCTTTGAACAAAGAAATTATTATTAACTGTTAACTTTTGTTTATAACTATCAAGTTTTAAATAAATTTTTACTAAAAACAATTATTGAAATTTTATTAAAAATATATTTTTACGTACCTAAAAGCAATAAATCAGTAAATCAGTAAGGCATGCCCTAGCAGCCCTCTTACACCAAGCCTAATCCACGTTTTGTCTATTGACTTACGCTCCACATCTTTAGCCATGTAAGTAAGTATAAAAATAACAAAATAAGTTCTCTGCTAACATAACATGTATTTTATTAAAATAATTCTAGGTTTTTATTTAAAAATAACAATTATTCACTTAAATTTATATTATTCGCTCAATGTTAACTAAAAAAAATTTCAAAGTTTTTTTTAATTAATTCGGATTTTCTTATTATTATTATTATATCTATGTACATTGACAATTCCATCACAAGAAAACACAACAACCCGCACTCCTACAAGATACGAAACTGCACCTCTCTCTGTAAAATAGTTGTTTGAAAATAACTTACCTTTAGGCCTAAATTTAGGATAAGCCTTTTGTAACCCCGGGCGATTTAAGCCTAATTCCAGTCAAAATATATTTCAAACTGACCTTTTCTGTAAAATGTGGTGCCAATAACTACTTTAGGGCCTAATTAGGAATACCTTTTTGTAATCACGGGCTAATTAAGCCTAATAACCAGGTCAAAAGGTAATTCCAGTATAGAAAAAAATCATTGTTATTATTATTTTTTAAATATATTTCAAACTGAAACATGCCTGGATCGGTAAGATCCTTTAAGCAGGTAAGAAGGAAAGGTTTCAATTACTTGTGATTGGAACAGAACAGAATCTTATCTCTCTATGACCCGTATGTATTGGTCCGAGAAATTATTTTATCGCCTTTTTTTGGTTTTAAGGTATGTAAAAACATGTTTTTTCATATCCTGAGCCTTACCTGTGATTGGATGAAAATTAACTTTGTTCTTTAAACTTGTATTTGAGCAGGTGTGTTTTATTATCTTTTAGACCCAAACTCATTTTAAAAAATCAAGTATTTAGCTGTTAGCGGTGCACAAGTTATCTGATTGTATTAAAAAGTGTTTTATGTTTTAACTAAGTTAAAGTAGATTTCTAATAACTAGGTAGCAATGAGGACCATATTTATTTGCACTAGAATAGATAATAATTAATTCACTAGATTTATAGTAGATCACGTGAAGCAAAACGCAAGAGCGCCCGCAAACTAAAACTTAGCAATAACAAACAAAAATTGTTTGTCTTCTGAGGGAAGAAATTTTAAGTTCAAGATCCAATATTTGGGATTTTGGAACCCCATTTCAGCCCCCACCCTAAAAATGGACAAAAAATTCTTAATTCAAGACAGAATGAATGGGGAGAAAAGCAACCGCAGCTTTTCTGATCTCTAGAACGTCATTTTTGGTGTGTTTCGGTGTCTGTAGTCATTGTTTCGGCGTTTTCATTTTTTCCGAACCTACATTTTTGACATTTTTTCGTATCAACTTTTAAATTTTTTTCGAAATACTTCAAACCTGAAATATACATAGATGGGTCTATTGCGCACAAAAACTAGAGAAGTAGTTTTTTGATTTTTGAAAAAATGTGCTCAGCAATTGAAAAAAAAAGTAGATTTTGAAAATCGAAAGGCTGCACAATTTTCAAAAATCAAAAAATTACTTCTCTAGTTTTGTGCGCAATACACCTTTCTATGTATATTTCAATTTTGAAGTCATTTTGAAAAAAGTTTTAAAAGTTGAAACGAAAAAATGTCAAAAAATTAGGTTCGGAAAAAATGAAAAAGCCGAAACAATGACTACAGACACAGAAAAA
>JABUQX010020668.1:50000-62417 GCA_015478945.1 Trachelipus rathkii
TGAGTTTAATACTGATCTCATTTCTATATATATTATATTATATATATATATATATAATATATATAACTATATTATATATATAATAGTATATAATATATTATATATATTAATATATAATATACATATATATATAAGGCCTATATATATAAATATATTATATATATATATTATATTATATTATATAATATAGTATAGATATAGATTATATATATATTAAATATATTATATAAATAATATATAATATATATATATATATATATATATATATATATATAGTAATTTTATATATAATATATATATATATAATAATATAAAATAAATTGATTATATTATTATATATATATATCATAATATAAATAATAATATTTATATATATATATATATTATTATATATGTCCTATATATATATTATATATATAGTATATATATAATATATATATATATATATATATAGTAATATATATATATAAATATTATAATATAATACATATTATATTTTTTTTTATATATATATATATAAAGTATATATATATGATAATATATATAATATATATATATATGTATTATATAATATATATATATGATATATATATGTATATATATATATATATTATATACTATAATATAGTCCATTATATATATATATATATATTTATATAGTATAATATTATATATATATATATATAATATATACTATATATATATATAATAATATAAAGTATATAGGCTATGGGACCAAACACCTTCAATATAATTTCATACGCTTTATTTCCATGATTTTCAGAAAAAGAAAATAATGACATAATGATATTTAATTAAAGAGAGAGATTTTTTCCGTGTTCTTTAGTATTTTATCGCCTCGCGTAGGTTAGGTTATCTTTGATCAAATTGAAGGATTAAGCTGTCAAATAGATATAATATATATAATGATATATATAAGATATATATATATATTAGTATATAATATATGATAATAGTACTATTATATATAATAATATATATAATATATAAAGCTATATATATATTATATAGGGTTGGGATTATATATATATATAATAATATGTATATATAAATATTATTATATAATATAATATATAATATAAATATAATATATTAATATATTATATAATTTATATAATATAAATATAATATGTATATTTTATGAAATAAATTTATATATATAATATATAATAATAATATATATATAATAGTATATAAATATATATATTATATAGCAATATGAAAAAAAACGTTTTTTTCGTGTTCCTTGTTTTTTCGTTAAACGTTTCATTAAAAATTTCTTCAAATAGTTTTTAGTCTACAATTATATTAAATAAAAATCTTTTACAATACATGGATAATGGTAAAGTTGCAAAAAATCGACTAACTGCTCTTTTGCGGATCTTCTATAAATTTAAATTTGAATAGATAAAAACACATTTGTTTTCAAAATATATTAATATATATAGTATATATATATATATAAATATAATATATTATATATATAATATATATAGTATAATATATATATATATATTATATATATATATTATATATATTGTAATATAATTCCTCGAGACCTTTCATAATTTCAAAAGTCTTAAAATCGTGAAAATCATCTTTCGATTTTAGCTAAGTACTAAAGTATGCGTCACAATTAATGGTTAGAAATTCTGTCTTCTGCCATTTCCTAATCATATATATTTATAGTATATTAATATAATATATATATATATAATATATATCATATATATACATATATATTATATATAATATATATATAATAGTATATATAAAATATATTTTATATATATATATAGATATATATTAATTAATTATATATTATATTATATATATTATATATATATATATATAGGTATATATTATAATATATATATATATGTATATATATATATATATAATATAGAGTTTATTGAGTGAGTAAGTGTGAGAGGTTATTGGTTGGTAGTGATGGTATGTGGGTGTGTGGCTTGTTGTATCTGTGTGTAGGTGTGGGTGTTGCGTGTGCTTTGGTCAGTCATAATGAATGAACTCTATTAGTGAATAATTTCATAAATTCCTTTTGTTATTTTTTTTAAATATTAGTTTTTTATTTGGCTTTCATCGCTTTATGTATTTCCTCATATGATTGGACTTAATTTTTTGTTGCTAGAAATATCCAAATAAAACACATCCACACACACAACACAACACACATACACACACACACCTATTATTATTATTAACAAACAACAAACAAATTATATATGATATATATAAATAATATATATATATATATATTATATTATATAATATCTATATATATATTATATATAATAGTAATATTATATATATATATATATATAATAAGGATATATAATATATATATAAAATATATATATCTAAATATATATTATATAATATATATATATAATATATATCATATATATATATATATATAATATATATATATATATATAGTAATATTAATATATTATATATATATATATATATATTATATATATAATATCTATATATATATATATATTATATATAGTATTAAATATATATTATTAATATATATATAATTATATATATAATATATTATTATATATATTAAATATATATTATAAATATATATACTATATATATATATATATATATATTATATATAATAAATATTATACTATATAATAGATTAGTAATATAGTGTGGTGTGTGGTTCGGTGTTTTTGTGTGTGTTGCACATAACGAATCAATATGATTGTTAAACCTCAAAGATGTTGGTAAAAGTAATTCAGGTCATTCAATCAAAACTTAAAAAATAAATATCATATATATATATTATATATCATATAGTATATATAATATATATATATAATATATATATATATATATAATATATAATTAATATTATTGTGGTTGTGATAATATAGTATATAGATATAATATAATTAGTGTAATTAATATATATTATATATAGATATATAGTTTTAACTGAACATTATAGATTTAAGGCTTACTAAATAATTTTTTTTTTTTTTTTTTTTTTTGCGGTAAGGTAAAATAAATATTGTGATTTTATTACAAACGGATTCGTATATTATTCTTAAATATTTATTATTATTATAATTGATATTATTATTATTAGCAAAATTACAACTAGTCTTTATGTATTTATTATATTAATTATTATCTATAGATGTATTTGATTACGTCGTATATATTATTATTATATAATTATTATTTTATTATTATTATTATTATTTATTATATATAATTATTATTAATGATCAGACTTACTGAGAGATATGTCAATTGAAAGTAATAATCATGCCTTTGGAAATCTATATGAATTCAAAGAAGGAGAAATTTAAAAGAGAGTAAATCCTTGGAAAGACAACTTGGTGCTTTCCAAATTGTAACTCATTTTTCGTCGCCTCTAGTGTACAATTTCGTTTTTTCCTTCATTGGCTGAGAAGCAAGAGCAATTCAACTTGGGCCGAAAGTGGGGAATACCATTCTTAAACCAAAAATCAATAACACACCTAACCATTAAATCAACCGGTTCAATTGTTCTTGTCCAATTTCACTACCATAATGTTTTTGAAAATGTCGTAAATCTTCTAGTTCTTATTTCAAGTACCGAGGTCTCAATCAGTAATAATTTAGCTCTGGTGATATTCTTTCGACCTTCTACGATTCTTGATCCTTACTTCGTTCAACATTTTCTGTAAATCTTTTGTCGTTACTCTAGATATCCTAGGTTTCGATAAAATTTCTCGTCAAAATAATCTGAAATTCAAATTTCCTTCCTTTGAATGTCTATCTCTCATTGCATATGTTATCTCCACTGATAGTTCCCTTTGCTTCGTTTTTCGTGATTATATCTTTGCTGTTGTAGAACTGATTCTCTAATTATGTTTATTAGTGGTGTTCCTTAAGGTTCGTTCTAGATCCCTATGCCTTCAACTCTCAATAAAGATCTTCTTCATCTATCCCAACATCACCTACTATCCTCTCTCATTGAAGAAGTTCCACCCTCATTAATGTAACTTATGAGGGGCCCTGAACCAGCAATGCAGTTTCCATAAACCCGTGAAGAATTTATCTGGAAAATCTGGATAGTTAATTATTTTTTATTATTTGTTTGGAAATTCTGAATTTATTTTTATTATTTTTTTTCATGGGATATATATATATATTTTTATCCGTAGGAATTTCGAATACCGGAAGCCCGAGCTGAGTCGGCTAGCTTCGTTCAGACGTTTTCACCCGCAGTTTCCTGCTTTCCCGCTCTTCGGTACATTTTACGAAAATCCATATCCTTATTCTCATTCTTCCTCTTCAGTGGCATCCTTGAGTAGACTGAATGCACTTGTATTTTATGATATAATTTACCCCTCTGATATTAAATGAATATAAGTACATTCTGGCTCAATAATCTTTTAACCTTTACCTGAACAGAAGGGGAAACATACACTGCTGAAGAAGTGAAGGGTGAGGTCATATATCATTGTTTTCTAAAGCGAAAAGATATTATACAAACATACAAACACACACATACATACATGTATATATATATATATAGTTATTATATATATTAATAATATATTATTTTATAGATAATATATATATATAGATATATATATAATATATATAATGTATAGCTAATATATATATATAAATATTATAATAATTAGATGAATACAAATCACACCACACATAGACAACACACACACATACACAACACATGCACACACACCACACCACATGTACACACACAACATATATAGTATATATAATAATATAGTATATATATATATATATATAATTATATATATTATATATATATATATATAGTATATTATATTATATATATATATATATATATATATAATATACACACACACACCACACACAAACACACACATACACACATATTTATTATATATATTATTATATATATTATAATTATATCGATAATAATATATATTATATATGTATAATATAATAAGATTTATTATATATATATCTATACATGGCGTAAATCCAGAAATTTTTTCGGGGGGCCAAACAAAAATCGTCAATTTCTATTAATTATATATATATAATATATTAAATAATATCATAAATACAATATATATTATAATATTATATATTATGATAGAAATTAATATTAATTATATATTATATATATTATAGTATATCATAAATGTGTAAGACAAATTATAATCCTAAGAAAAAATGGAGAATTAAATTATGAATTACTGAAAAACTCCTACTAAATTGTTAAATTAGATTGCTCTGACATGATAGTGGCGAAGCGAGATAACATTCTTCTAATTTTATTTTCAATAGTTCGATTTAATTAGAGGAATGGCAGTCCCAATAAGTTTTTCATCTCCAAGAATATTTCTCAATAGGTTCAAATCTTAATGTTGAAAGCTCTTCTACTGAACATCAAAACAACGGTATAAAATGCCAGTATTGGAACAAGATGTAAAATATTTGGAAAAATGGTGACTTGCGAACAAGAGAAACATCATTATTTGCGATTTTGGGCGACCTGTCTGTGATGCCATTCTAACTCCATAAATCCAATCTGCTTTTACTGAGAATCTCATTTGGGCTTTCGAATCATTCCTTTAAAATATTACCAATCTTATCTCTCAAATGGCACATAGCAACCCGTCGGTACGACAAATTGCAAGAAATTTAAAAAACCTCTCTCCTAATGCGGATTCGATTTTATTCCAAAAATGTTATAAAATGGATGGCGATACATAAGTCTGTGGTCGGAAAGTAGGATTGGTCTGGATTTTTTTGGGAATGTTTAATCTTGTACATCATTCAATACGTCAGTCAATTAGATGCGCTTACATGTCTCAAAAATCATTGATCTAAAGTTGCATTTTCTATGATGGTTCAAGTTTATTTTTAACTAATGGACTGAGATTGTTCCTGACAGCGACGAATTTATATAAAATTAATTTTAACTCTGCTAATATCATAATACCTAAAAAATTTTAGTGTTCCTAGAAATTTGGGGGGGGGGCCATGGCCCCGCCTGGCCCCCCCTCCTAAATACGCCACTGTATATATATATGCTAAAGTATTATATAAAATATATATATATATATATATATATATATAATATATATATATATTGTTAATTAATTTGATTTTATACACACCCTCACATACAACACACACACACACACACACAACACATAATTAATTATATATATATATATTATATATTGATATATATATATATTATTGAGTATAATATATATATATCATGATATAATATTATATATAATTATAAATATTATAATATATCTATATTATATTAATATGAATATGATACATATATAATAATTAGGCCTATATATGAACACCACCACACACACACACATATATATTAGATATATAATATAATAAGAATATATATATAAATATATATATATATATTATAATAATATAATATATATAATATAATATATATAATATATAATAATATATATATATATATATATATAATAAGTATAATAATAACCCCTAGTAATATATTTACACACACACACCACACATACACGACACACACACACATACACACACACCACACACAATGATATAATAATAATATATAAATATAATATATATATATATATAGATATATATAATATAGATAAATATATAATTAATAATTATATATATTATAATCGAAGAGTCAATACACGACACGTCTAGGAATGTTCCAGTGGGGTCGGGGGGGAAGACAGTTCATATTTAAATAATACATATGACTTTCTTTGTATTTTGTTAAGAGTTACTTTATTACATATTTTTTATTTATTTTTAGTTTTATTTTCATTTAACGATTTATTTAACTTTTAATTTTTAATTTTTTTTATTTTAAATTTTTAATTTTAAGGTTTTTTTTATTTTTGTTTATTTTTTAAATTTTCAACGTTATTTTTTCTAAGCTGTTGCATTTTAGCATTATCTTTATGTTTTACTTTGCTTTTCAATTTAAATTTTTTATTACTTTTAAATATTTGTTTTTCTTTTTAAAATTTTATCTTTTTATGTTTATAACTAAAAAAAAATTTGCATTTACATACCTAAAACAGTAAAGGCAGTAAATCAGTAAATCAAACTGCCCTCTCACCCCCCTCCTACCCTTCTATGAATCTATTGATCTATTGACCCACCCTCCCATGAACTCTATTGATCTATTGATTCAATCAGCATTTGGTATAAACATAACCAAATAATCTTTATCATCGCTATGGCCATTTGCTTAAAACATTGGTTTTTACTAAAAATTTATTCTATTATTTTAATAACTTTAGAAAGAAATTTTTTTTTTTTTTTTTCATAGTAAGGACCTTAAGGCAGTAAATCAGTAAGTCAGTTATAATCAAACGGCCCTCCAATACCCTCATGATCCCTCTGTGACATAATTGATCTTATTGATCTATTGATCTATTGATCCTATTTATTCAAGTCATATTTGTATAACAAAACAAAAAACTTTTATTTATTTGTTTTGTTTCTTTAAACATAATGTTTACTATACAAAATTTATTTATTTGTTATCTTCAGAATATATTGTTTTACTAAAAAATTTATCTTTTATGTTTATAAATAAAAAAAATTTCATATTTATAACACAATCAGTAAAGCAGTAATCAGTAAATCATAAATCAACACTGACCTCGCATATCCCTCATACCCTCTGTCATCTATTTGATCTATTGATCTATTGACTATGATCTATGATCAGCAATTTTGTATATTTACATAACAACAAAAACTTTATTATTTGTTTTGTTTCTTTAAACATTATGTTTTACTATAAAAAATTAAAATTGTTTTAATTGTTAAAATTATTGGTTTTACTAAAAAATTATTCTTTTTATGTTTTATAACTTAAAAAAAATTGGCATATTTACATACCTTTAATAGTCAGTAAATTCAAAGTAAACTCAGTGTGAATCCAAAACTGCCCCTCCATACCCTCATTACCCTCCTGTGATCTATTGATCTATTGTCTATTGATCCTGATTGATTTCAATCATATTTTGATTGAAACATAAACCAAAAACTTTTATTTATTTGTTTTGTTTCTTAAAACATTATGTTTTTACTATATGAAATTTTTATTTAGTTGTTTATTTTCTTTAAATATTTGTTTTTACTAAAAAAATTTATTCTTTAATGTTTATAACTAAAAAAATGCATATTACATATCTTGAAAGCATAAAGCATCAAATTCATAAATCAAACTGCCAGCTCCTACCCTCATACCCTACTGTGGATCTATGATCTATGATTTAGGTGATCTATGATCACTTGATCAATCATTGCATTTTGTTAAAGCACTAACCCAAAAACTTTTAATTTATTTTTTTGTTCTTTTAAACATATTTTTTACATAAAAATTATTATTTGTTTTACTTTTTCTTTAAAAATATTTGTTTTACTAAAAACAATACTTTAGTTTAATAGAATTTAAAAAATTTGCATATGGAAGTACCTTAAGGCAGTAAATCATTAAATCAGTAATCACAACTGGCCCTCCATACCCCTCATACCCTCTGGTGATCTAGAGCTATTGATCGCTATTGGATCTATTGATTCAATCATATTTTTTATAGCAAAGATACAAAAACTTATTTATTTGTTTTTTTTTAAAAACATTATGTGTTACCTCATAAGAATAATTTATTATTTTGTTAATTTTTTTAAAATATTGTTTTTACTAAAAAAAATTATTCTTTATGTTGCTTGATAATAAAAAAATGCATATTTTACATATCTTAAAGCAGTAAATCACGTACAAATCAGTAAATCAAACCCCTCCATACCCTCATACCTCTTCTGGATCATGATCTATTGAATCATTGATCTATGATCTATTGGTAAATCAATCAATATTTTGTATAACATAACCTCAAAAACTTTTTTATTTATTTTGCTTTTGTTTCTTTAACATTATGTTTTAACTATACAATTTATTATTTGTTTTCTTTAAACATATTGTTTTACTAAAAAATTTATTCCTTTTATTTTATATAGTTAAAAAATATTTGCATATTTACATACCGTAAAGGGCATAAATTCATGTAAATCAGAAATCAACACTCCCTCCCATACCCATTGAACCTTCTGTGATCTATTTTATGAAGATCTATTGACTTAGATCTATTGAACCTATTGATTCAATCATATTTTTGGTATGAACAATAACACAAAAACTTTATTATTTGTTTGTTCTAACTCCCATTTTATTTGTACTATAAAAATTTATTATTTTGTTTATTTGTTTAAAATATTTGGTTTTTATTAAAAATTATGTCTTTTTTATGTTTATAAGTTAAAAAAATTTGCATATTTACAATACCTTAAAGCAGTAAATCAGTAAATCAGTTAATCACCAGTTATGATATTGTCATACCCTCCTGTGATCCTATTTATCTATTGATCTATTGATCTATTGATCTATTTGATCAATTGATATTTTGTATACATAACACAAAAACTTATTTTATTTTTTTTGTCTAAACATTATGTTTTTTACATCAAAAGCCAAGTAATATTATTTGTTATAATAATTGTTTTACTAAAAAATTTATTCTTTATTTTATAATTAAAAATTATCGGCATACCTTAAATATCCTTAAAGCATAAATCAAATTTTACCTATATTCTCAATACCTCTTTCTGTTATCTATTATCTATTGGATCTATTGATCTATTGATCTATGGCTATTTGATTCAAGTCATATTTTGTTATAAACAATCAATAACAATAAAAACTGTATTTATTTTGTTTTTTTTTTTAAACTTATTTTTAAACTATATAAAATTTATTTATTTGTTTATTTGTTTAAAATTTGTTTTAATACAAAAAAAAAGTTTAAGTTCTTTTTATTTAATAAGCTAAAAAAAAATTTGCTATTTACATACCTAAAGCAGTAAATCAAGTTACTTTTGTTAGTAAATCAGTAAATCAGTAACCCCGATTACCCTCCTGTGACTATTGCAGCTATGATCTATGATCTATTTATCTATTTTTATTCTCCAAGTCATATTGTTGTAATAAACATAACACAAAAACTTTTATACTGAATTTATAATAACGAGAACATTACATATTGATAATTAAATTTATTTGCAGTGTTTATTTTGTTAAAATTAGCATTCAAATTAATACGGCATCCTTAACCGTTATTAACTTAAAAAAATTTGCCATATTTACATATCTTAAAGCAGTAAATCAGTAAAGTCAGTAAACCAAACAAACTCGTATATCCCTTATACCTTTTCTGTGTTGTATTGACCTATGATCTTATTGTTCTCGTTAAGCTATTGGAAGAGCAGCCATCTTTTTTATACGACATAACCAAAAACCTTTTTACCAATAGGTTTTTTCTTTAACATTTATTTTTATTATAAAAATTTATTTATTTTTTTATTTCTTTAAATATTTGTTTGACTAATAAACATACACTTTTAAATGTTATATTTAAATTAAAAAAAATTTGCATATTACATACCTAAACAATAAATCAGCTAAATCAGTAAATCAATACTGCCTCCATACCTCATACCCTTCTGTGATTTATTGAACTATTGATCTATGACTAGAATTCAAGTCTATCATGTAATAACAAAACACAGAAAACTTTATTGATTTTGTTGTTTCTAAACATTGATTTATCTATAAAAATGATTTATAATTGTTTAATTGTTGTTAAATATTATGGTTTTTAGGCTAAAAAAGTTTATTCGTTTATTTTATCAACTTAATAAGAAATTTGCAATATTTACATATCGTTAAAGTGTGCAAATAAATCACTTAATCAGTAAATCTAATACTGCCTCCATACCCTCATGAACCCTGTTCGTGATCATTGATCTAGTTGATCTATTGAGTCTATTGATCATTGATTCAAGGCATATCTTGTATAACAGTAACAACAAAAATCTTTTAATTTATTTGGGTTTTTTCTTAACCAACATTATGTTTTTCATAAAATAAACATTTTATTATTTGTTTATATTTTCTTTAAATATTTGGTTTTACTAAAAAATTTTCTTTATGTTAAAAATATAAAAAAATTTCATATTTAATACCTTTATAAAGCAGTAAATCAGAAAATCAGTTAAAGTCAAGACTGGGGCCCTCATACCCGTCATACCCTCTGATCTATTATCTATGACTAATTTGATCTATCTGATCTATTGATTCAAGGTCATATTTTTATAACATAACACAAAAACTTTATTGTATTTGTTTGTTCTTTAACGTTTTCATTGTTTTACTATAAAGAATTTATCTATCTCAGTTAAGACCTAACATATATGAGGTTGCAACCAAAAATTTCATTGTTTATGTTTTAATAATTAAAAAAAATTGCATATTTACATAACGTAAAGAACATAAATCATTAAATCAATTAATCATACTGCCCTACAGGATAACCCTCGAATACTTTCCGTATCTATTGATCATATTAATCTATATCTATTGATCTATATGATTCATAGTCATATTTTGTCAATACACAATAACCGTATTAGAAAAATTCTTATGTATTAACTTCGTATTGAATTTGAATTCTTAAAGCATTATGTTTATTGAACATAAGTTATTTTAATGTAAGTTATAACATTTCACCCATGATTGTTTTTAAATACTTTTGATCTAAAGGAAAAAAGACTAATGAGTTTTTATTCATACATTAAAAATGGCATATTTACATACCTTTAAACAATAAAAACAGTAAATCAAGTAAACAACACTGTATCCAGCTACCCTCCTGCCTTATCATGATCTATTGATCTATTCAATAGATTTTAAGCCCAACCAGTAACTTTAGTTAACTTTTCCGAACTAACATAACCCACAAAAATTTTATTTATTTGTTTGTTCATTTTCAAGTTATTTTAATGTAAGATATAGCATTTAACTCATGATTGTTTTTTAATAATTTTGAATATCAAAGGACAAAGGTAGGTAAAAACTTATTTTCTTTTTATGTTATACTAGTTGCTGGCTTTTGCATTGTTTAGATTTTGAAATTTTTGGTTGACAAATGTTGTTACCTTTGTCCTTTGATCATTTTGAATTGTTCTCAATATTTTTATTTTTTAATTTTTTATTTTTTTATTTATTTTTTTTATTGTTGTGAGAAAGAAATATTTTTTAAAACTTTGTGTTTTTTTTTTAAGTTATTTTTAGTTGCTTTTGATTTTATTTTTTTCTTTTCTTTTTAGCCTTGTGTAGTTGTAAGTGCTGTTCGATTGTAGCATGCCGAATGTGCGAAACTGAAGATCCCATGCATGGAAGCTCTGATGGTGAATGTTTTAAGTGCAACCACTTTCATGGTAAACAGAACG
>JABUQX010020669.1:0-10196 GCA_015478945.1 Trachelipus rathkii
AACATCTGTTCAACAAATAACGAATGCATCAAAAAGCCATAAAGATAGATGTCATAACTTGGTGGTCATCCCAAGTATGATTCCTTCTAGCAATAAAAAAACAATTCAAACAAGTATTCTCGCAGTTCATAATCTCAAGTGATATTTGATGAGGTTAAAAGTCAAGTGAAAGAACGAAGTCCTCTGGTCTCAGGAAGCATTATAAAATGTTGAGTTTATTCTCCGTCTTGTGTTTCAAAGTAAAGTATTGGAAAGCATCAATGTTGTCTCAAAAATATTGCAAAGTCCAAATACAGATCTTCAGAAAGCAACTCACCTATTGGGACAAGCAAAATCAAACTTATGTGAGCTAAAACACAATTTGAAAATGTAGTGAGAGAAACTACGGAGTTAGGCACATCATTGGAACATTGAAGCAAAAATTACTTCCAAACGTTTATAAAGATTAAAAAGATTTTTGAAATTGCTTACAATTTTTTATATAAAATATTTTACGACCATTGAAACTTTAAAAATAAGGGTTTTGAATAAATTCTTGATATATTAAAAGAACAGATACTACTCGGTTGATTAGCATGAACATATTTTTAAATGAGTTACTTTTAATTTCTTGCTCTGCAGCAATGCAGAGCTAGAAATGAAAGTTTGCAAGAAAAGGCTACAAAATTGGTAGAAAAATACGATTTAGATTTATCTTTCGGTTTAATTGAACAATTAATCACCTTCAAAGCATTAATGACTACAGAAGTGAAAATGAAAAATATGGTAACTATTAAAGATTTAGCAAACTTTTTATTCGTAAAAAACAGCTGCTTAGCAAGTAGCTTACCAGACTTGTGTACAGCAGTTTAGTTGTATTTGACGTTACCAGTAACATCTGCAACAGCTGAAAGGTCGTTTTCAAAGCTCAAGTTAATTAAAACTTTTTTAAGGAACAATATGACACAAACAAGGCTAAGTGCATTGGCTTTATTAAGCATTGAAAATGGAACATGTCGTACTCTTGATCTGAAAGAAGTGGTTAATAAATTCATGGCAATGAGCCAAAGACGTTTTGGTAAACTATAAAGCATTCATCCTTTCGAATTTTTGACAAACCGAGAACAGATATTCACAAATTTTGGCAAGTTAACATTCTTTTTCTATAATTTTTTTGTATAATATATATATATATATATATATATATATATATATATATATATATATATATATATATATATATATATATATATATATATATATATATATCAATTAACTAGATTGATACTTATTTTTTGGAGGAGGGGAGGGGGAAATTAGATATTTAAGTAAAAATAGTAATAATACATTTGGAAGCAGAATGTAAAAAGATGTTTTTGAGAATTTGATTAAATTTTTATACAAAAAAGTGAAAAGTCTTTAATACATGTTTTTTCCCGAGTGATTCCGCTTATAAATAAAAAAAATTTTGTTTTTAATATCTTCATTAGACCTCTAATAAGGCGTTTTGATTTTTTTTTTTTTTTTTTTTTTTTGCCCTATGCCCAAAAATAGGGTGATGCAATAATGCATCTCACGGCGTTAAGATCGTCATAACAAATAAACTGCAATTTCTTTTTATTCAAATTTAGAACTTTTACGTATTAATATATATATATATATATATATATAATATATATATTAATATATATATATATAATATATATATATATATATAATATAATATATATTATATAATATAATATATAATATATTATATAATATATATATATATAACCGGTATATATTATATATATATATAAATATATATATATATATATATATATATAATATATATATATATAATATATATATATATATATATATATATATATATATATATATAATAATAATAATAATCCGTGAGCGATCATTGGAGTAGACCATAAGCGGTGGAGGGCTTTCAAAGCGAGGTGTGATCATTCCAATATCTAAAATATTTACCTGGAATGAAAACCGATAAAACAGTTTCTCTCCCTTGTAAAACACAAATATACGTCGCAGTTTATGCATTATGTTCATAGTTTTTTATGCAATGCTTACAGCGTTTCCTCTCTTGACCCCAATCTTGTAAATGGTTTACCTCATCAAGCCTTACAGACTGCAGGGCGAACAGCAACCAGCTTTCTCTTTTTCGGAATTTGTTGGGAATTTGAAGATCTTCCTCTTTTATTAGTTCCGGCACATATCAGCCCAGATGCTATGTCGCCCTTGAAGTTGCATAACTGGTAGAGCTTACCCTTTTGAAGTTTACACGGCGGTATAACAGCCAGGCGTTTACTACTTTCAAGTCCAGCAGGTAAAAAAAATCCTCACTTACCACTTCTTTGATTTAAAATCTGTCCTGTACAATTCAATTATTATGTCGGACAAATCGACGCCCCCATATATTTATTGTACTCATTGGTGGCAAAGGGCAGTGCAATTTCGATATATTTATTTCCTTTAGCGTCCATCGACGGCATTTACCTACTAGATCCACACCCTGCATAATTTGAAACAACATTTGCAAGACTTATGTCCAACCCCTTTATTGCGATGGTTGTCTGTCCTTTTGTTTCGAACAAGTATGTAAGTTTCTCTGACTTCAAACTTTTAGCTTCTGTCTGCCTTCACATTCAGTCGATTTGTCTAAATTGTCGACAAACATAGATTCCTCTTTCCTCCAAAGCATTATAAAGGTAGGGAGGCGAACCATTGTCATAAATACCTTTATAGTTCTAGTGGTTGAGGAATATCCTTGTTTAGTTCAAGAACATGGCTGGAGGATATACATACTTTAGAGTCCCAACCGACGGGCATTTACTACTGGATCCACACCGATAATTTGAAACATGAACAGGCTTATTGACCAACCACTTCACTGCGATGCTGTTTGTCCTTTGTTCGACACAAGTATCGTAGTTTCCTCTACCTTCCAACTTTAGCTTCCTGTCTGCCTTCAAAATTCAGTCGATTTGGTCTAATTGTTGACAAACATAGCATTCCTCTTTCCTCCAAAGCAGTTATCAAAGGTAGGGAGGCGAACCAATTGTCATAAATACCTTATAGTTCTAGTGTTGAGGAATATCCTTTGTTAGTTCAAGAACATATGCTGAGGATATACTAACTTTAGAGTCCCATCGACGGCATTTACCTACTGGATCCACACCCGCATAATTTGAAACATGAACAGGCTTATTGTCCAACCACTTCACTACGATGCTGTCTGTCCTTTGTTCGACACAAGTATCGTAGTTTCCTCTACCTTCCGACTTTAGCTTCCTGTCTGCCATCAAAATTCAGTCGATTTGGTCTAATTGTCGACAAACATAGCATTCCTCTTTCCTCCAAAGCAGTTATCAAAGGTAGGGAGGCGAACCAATTGTCATAAATACCTTATAGTTCTAGTATTGAGAAATATCCTTTGTTAGTTCAAGAACATATGCTGAAGGAATCTATTTACTCCATGCTCCCTATATATATATATATATATATATATATAATATATATATATATATATATTATATATTATATATTATAGTTATATATATATTATATATGTATATACTATACCTATTATATATATATATAGTATATATAATATATATTATATATATATATATATATATATATATATATATATATATAATATTATATATATATATATATATATATATATATATATATATATATATATATATATATATAATACATATTATATATATATATATATATATATATATATATATATATATATATATATATATATATATATATATATATAATACTAGTTATATATATAATATATATATATATTATATATATACTATATATATATATATATAATAATATATATATTATATATATATATATACTATATATATATATATTATAATATATATTATATTATATATATATATATATATATATAGTAATATATATATATATATATATATCTAGTTATATATATATATATATATATATTATATATATATATATATATATATATATATATATATATAATATATATATAACTTTTTTCGTAAGAGACAGCATTGCATCACCAAATCGAAAAGTGCTATAATTTACCACTGAGTTGGTAAAATTTATAAATAAAGTTATTTACAGGACTAACTGTATCATTTTGATGAAAAATTAACTAAAATAATCCAAGTTTTTAAAAAAAAAAAAAAAAAAACATAAAAAATACGTAGCCTATTCCGCATGAGTTTTTTTTACATCATAGATATACTAGGCTCTAGTATGCAAGATAAAAGTTATTTCACTTTTTTTTTTAACAAATCATTAATTACACCATTATAACATATAAAAGTATTTTTTCAACATTCAAAAGACAATTTATCTATTTTTAAATTTTTTTTCAAAATTGCAAGTGCAAGGGTTGCAACATTTTCGCAGAATTTCAAAAAGCATCCACTTCGCACAGCTAATAAAACTAGACTGTAATATATTTCAAACTATTTTCGATTTGGCTAACAAAATTGAAGTTCTGTGAATTAGAAAATGCCAAATAAACCTTAAAAACTCGTATTATAAGGGTCAAAATCGACTGAAATAGTTATGAGATAAAACTGCATCAGTAGGTATCAAAGGGTTAAACATAAATTTTTATTTTTTATTTAAAACCACATTTTGGATATTACTTTACATAGTTTCAAAATTGTATTACTTTTTTATGCAAATATGTAATTTCGCCCATAAAAAGGAGTACTTATCTGATAAATAGCATATAAGCCAAATATATATATATATATATATATTATATATATATATATATATATATATATATATATATATATATATATATATATATATATAATTATAATTTATATAGTATATATATTATATATAAAATATATATATAATTATATATATATATATATATATATATATATATATTATATATATATATTTTTATATATATATATATATCTATATATATAGTATCTATATATAATATATATATATATATATATATTATATGGTCCAAGGGCCCAATTTTCACGGGGGGCCCTATGACTCTTAGTTACGCCACTGTATATATATATATATATATATATATATACCTTATATTTATATATATATATATATATATATATAGTTCATTTTCTATCTATTTATAGTTACTATATATATATATATATATATACCTCACTCATCGCAAATTAGGAACTATTGACGTTCTCTATGGGGGATTTGGTAAGACACCTAGCAGGAAAGGTCAGAATCTCAATGACACTCTTATAACTTAGTGCTGGGAGGAGATAATGTTTTTAACGTTGGGAAGGAAGACATCCGCCAAAAAACGCACTTGTTTTCAACATATTTCTACGAAAGATTATCCACAGAAAGGCACCCAACATTAAGAAAAGGCAACCTATTAGAAGAATCGAAAGGATAAACATTCCGTGTTCAACATCGTGGAAAAAAAAAACAGCATTTTGACAAAGATTTCATCTTTGTTCCTAGTAATCAAAAATTTCAATGGTTCTTGGCTGTGATATGCTTTCCAGGTCTTGATAACGCAACAATTACTCACTCCTGTGGAAATCATTTCTGTTTGCATCGGAGTTCCAAGGAGAAAAACATTCCTATCAGAAATCAGAAAACACAGAAGCAATAAAAGAACCATTTTTTTTATTTACCTAGTAACCATTACCATTGACAATTCACAACTTATAAGTGCTATGCAATATTTTTTTTTAGCAAAATATATACTATATATAATACTTAGTCTAATATAGTTATATTATATAATATATATACTATATATAATATATATACTATATATATATACTTATATATATAATATATATATATATTGTAGGCGAGCACGCTCTAAAGAGGAGAAAACACCCTAAATTAAGAGAATTTGACTATCCTTAGAAAAAAAAGCTCCTCCCCAAACATCGCATCATTCTTACGCTTTCAAATCGAAGAAACACGCTTAAAATCTGCATCTACCCAATATATAGTATAACTATATATATAATTATATATATATATATATTATATATATATATATACTATATATATAAATAATATAATTATATATATTATATATATATATATATATATATAATATATATATATACCCTCACTCATCGCAATTAGGAAGTTTTACGGTTTTTATGAGTAATTTTGTAAGACTAGCAGGAAAGCAGAATCTCAATGACACTCTCATTGACTTTCATTTAAAATGGCTAGTGCTGATATGTTAGTGATATAGTGATATGCTTTCCTGGTCTTGATAACGCAACAATTCTCACCCCTAATGGCAAATCATTTCCTGTTTCATCAGAGTTCCAAGAAGAAAAACCTTCCTATAAGAAAGAAAACACAGAAGCAATAAAAGAACCATGCATAGTTATATTGGATTCAATACGTCAAGATTCGTATCATCTAGTAGTGAGTTATCTTCGAAGATTTCTTTCAGTTGAATACAAAAGAAAAAGAGGTCGTAGAAAAGTTTTCAATGAAGAGACCTTCAAGTATGCTGTACCAAGGGTTCCACAACAAACCAATCTTTATGATTGTGGAATCTACACTCTGCAATACGCAGAGTTTTTTTAAGAATCCGATAATGGATTATCAGTTCCCGATATCACTTGGAGAGTGGTTTTCAAAGGAAGTAATCCAGAGAAAAAGGAAATATCTTGCAGATTTAATAATTCGGCAAACGAAAATTTTTCACAAGAAAAACATTGTACTCCCAAATTTATTTCGAAAAATTTGTGGGGAGTAAAGACGTGAAAAATTGTCCGAAGGAAAAAATAATGAAGATTCTGCGCACTCCTGGGACCACCAAGGGGTTGCCGACCGCCTGCCTGCGGAAGATTGTGGAATGCAATTTTCCGCTACTATGACAACTTGTGGAAGAAGCGACAAGTATGAACAGTAGAAAAAAAATGAGTAAATAATATTTGAGAAATAAGAAATTAAGCAAAATTTTTTTTTTTTATTTACCTAGCAACCATTACCATTGACAATTCACAACCTTATAAGTGCTATGTTTTTTAGAATATATATATATATATATATATATATATATATATATCTTATTCTTTTTTTTATATAACAACATATATATCTATATATATATATATATATACTCCCAACTTAACTTGCTGCTCTTTCTTTCTTTCCCATATGCCTTTATATATATATTGGTAGGGTTGGCTTATCAAACAGGAGAAAGAGAAGAAAATGAGAAGAGAAAGAGAACAAACGAAAAGTGAGTAAGCAGAAGGGGTTGAAGATCTTGAATCATTGATCAGATGAAGGTTGCAACAAGCTGATTGTGTTTTTGGATGGAATGACATCGGAGAAGGATTTGAAAACAGAATAAGGAAATTTTTGATGTTTTCATAAACTAAATTTGTTTTTTGGAAAAGAAGCATATTTTTATAAAAAATTAAATTATACTTCAAAACTTCAAAATTTAAAAATAAAATTAATCTGTGATTTCAGCGGAGAAGTGAAAACATTTTGAAATCAAGGAGGTTTTCAAAATTTTGACATATATGAGTAATAATTCATTGACTGATTTGGGATGTATACTGTGTTGTCGTGACGCCTCTCAGAACTGCTTCACTTCCATGGCTCACTAAGAGGGCTGCTTTTACATATGGTTACTAAAATCTAGTGATAATATTAATAGTGAAGCAGTGTTAAAAGGACGATAATTTTTAATTCGTGTTAAGTGTGTTTAGTAATTAATTGGTGCATAGTAGTGAAATATAGTGATTAGTAGTGATTGATAGTGAAATATATTGAATTTGTGTTTGAAATATAGTGTTTATTTTTTAATAATATTAAAAATAGTGATAATAATAATATTATATGTATATGCTTGTGTATTCATGTATGTATTTATATATGTATGTATATGTATATTTTTTTGTATTTTATATTTATTTATACTAAAAGACACCCGGTAGCAGTGGTAGGGCACTCGCCAAACAAAGCGAAGGGTCCCAGGTTCTACCAACTGGTCGGGTGGGAGAGAATGTATTTATTATTCTCACGCTTGGAAGCTTGGCTCGTTTCTCCGGACGTAAATGGAGTACACCCTCCTAGATTAGGGCTCTGACCGTGAGCGGTGGTGTTTATCTTCTGTAAAATATATATATATATATATATATGCTGCTGTGTTAACTATATAGCTAACCATATATATATAGCATATATATACTTTCTTCTTGCCTGCTGCTATTGAGCGAGCACGCTCTAAAGGAGAATACACCTAAGTGGACGAATTGCTGATTATCCACAGAAAAGGCAAATAAAACCTTTATATAGCTGACGTATCTGAACAGAAGAAAAATATTCCCTCAAACTGAGGCCATTTTAGCAACCGCTGTGATAATAGGGTCTTCAAGACAATTCAATTGCTTAGTTGGTTGTTAAAATAAAATTGTAAATATGTAATACAACGAATTATAAATGCGTCAAATAGAATCATAAATATTTATTAAATGCTAATTTCCAGTTTATTCAAGAGCACCACAAAGAGATCACCACAATAGCCTAAACTTCTGCAGACTTTCAAGACTTCATATATGTATATATATAACTATATAACATACCGTGTTTAACAACTATTTATATATATATATATATATATATATGCTCTTCTTTGCTATATATATGATATATATATATATATATACCCTCACTCATCGCAATTAAGAAGTATTACGGTTTCTATGAGGGATTTTGTAAGACTAGCAGGAAAGCAGAATCTCAATGACACTCTCATTGACTTTTATTTAAAATGGCTAGTGCTGATATTTTAGTGATATAATGATATGCTTTCCTGGTCTTGATAACGCAACAATTCTCACTCCTAATGGAAAATCATTTCCTGTTTCATCGGAGTTCCAAGGAGAAAAACATTCCTATCAGAAATCAGAAAACACAGAAGCAATAAAAGAACCATGCATAGTTATATTGGATTCACTACGTCAAGATTCGTATCATCTAGTAGTGAGTAATCTTCGCAGATATCTTTCAGATGAATACGAAAGAAAAAGGTCATAGAAAAGTTTTCAAAGAAGAGACCTTCAAATATGCTGTACCAAAGGTTCCACAACAAACCAATCTTTATGATTGTGGAATCTACACTCTGCAATACGCAGAGTTTTTTTTTAAGAAATTATATAATGGATTATCAGTTCCCGATATCACTTGGAGAGTGGTTTTCAAAGGAAGTAATCCAGGGGAAAAGGAAAAATCTTGCACATTTAATAATTCGGCAAACGAAAATTTTTCAGAAGAAAAACATTGTACTCCCAAATTTATTTCGAAAAATTTGTGGGGAGTAAAGACGTGAAAAATTGTCCGAAGGAAAAAATAATGAAGATTCTGCGCACTTCTGGGACCACGAAGGGGTTGCCGACCGCCTGCCTGCGGAAGATTGTGGAATGCAATCTTCCGCTACTATGACAACTTGTGGAAGAAGGGACAAGTATGAACAGTAGAAAAAAATGAGTAAATAATATTTGAAAAATAAGAAATTAAGCAAAAATTTTATTATTTTTTTATTTTTTTTTTATTTACCTAGCAACCAATTACCATTGACAGTTCACAACTTATAAGTGCTATGTAAATTTTTTTTTAGAATATATATATATAAGATGGCGGGATCGATTGACCAATAGCAAACAAGGATGTGGTCACGTGAGAAGTAGGACGATAATAATGAAAAGGAAGAAAGAGAAGGTAATAATATATATATTGTAGGCGAGCACGCCTTAAAGAGAAAAATACATCCTAAATAGAAGCGAATTTCCCTTCCTCTGAAAATAGACTCCTCCCCCAAACATCGCATCATTCCAACGCTTTTAAAATTGAAGTGACACGCTAAAATCTGCATCTGCTTAATTGTGTAATAGAAATACAATAAAAAACAGTAATATCCGGCAAATATTGCCGAGGGTTAGCCGTAATACCGAGGACAGGACCAACGCCCTCTTGTGAAATAGGCTTACGGAAATAAAAAAAGAAAACGCAAAACTCCAGTTTTATTCAGAACATCCCACAAAGAAGTCACCACAATACTCTAATCTCTGTGTGCCCAGAGCTTCATATACCAGCAACGCTGCCCAGCCAGCAACCAGCGCCAGCCGCTGCTGCGCCTTGCTGCCAACCTTATCGCGCCTTCATATA
Source organism: Trachelipus rathkii (assembly GCA_015478945.1). Classification (NCBI taxonomy): domain Eukaryota; kingdom Metazoa; phylum Arthropoda; class Malacostraca; order Isopoda; family Trachelipodidae; genus Trachelipus; species Trachelipus rathkii. Next base: position 10,192 of record JABUQX010020669.1, read on the forward strand.
TATAT
>JABUQX010020670.1:0-15000 GCA_015478945.1 Trachelipus rathkii
ATCATCATGCATTGAACGAATTATTATCATTATACGGTTCAATAAACAAAATCTGCATACATATAAAATGTGTATTAACCTATATATATACTAATAAAACCCGCGAAGATCGACATTAAGTTATTACTCTATAATTCGATATTATATTAACGAAATTCGATGATTGATACGACTAATATGATTATATTTTAGAAATATTATTGTCGATGATAATGTAATGATAAGATATTTGATATTATCCCGTATTATTATCCCGAGCTATACCATATATATATCTTTTTGAAAACAATAAGAATTATCCACAATAAGACATTTAACTACGTAATTTATTTTACCTAATAAAATAAAATATCGTTTGTTTAGCTTTATATAGTATTAAATCGGAAAATACTGAAAGATATAATAATTGAATGGAATTTCATCTTCGACTAATTATTAATCGAATAATTAATTGTATGATTATATATTATACGCCACCCTACATTTAGCGGACGTAAATTATGTAGGTTCATACTACTATATAATAGTTATACTTCAATAATGAAGTATATCTCATGAACACAGAAGTCATTGTGTTATCATTTGTTGATGTGTTGCGTGAGAGATTGGGCCTGGGATGACTGTTGACAGCATTATACTGCACTTAATGTGTGCTAGAGCGAAGAACTTAATATTTTTTTATATTTTTTTAAATTCTACTCCAAAATGAAAACAATTTATTGACAAGGTTGCCTTCCCTTTTCCCATCACAGCCCCATGGGCTATCCGGTGCCTCTTCCCGCATGGGTTTACAGTTCACCCCACACTTCCTCCCCGTGGATGAGGGTACAGTTGAAAAACCGGTCATTTACGCTCACCTCCATTGGAGTCTTCAGGTCTTCAACCCACACTAACCACTGGGGAGGCTGTTCTGCACTTTGTGTGTATAATCTCGGGCTTTACGTGAAGATACAAAGATATAAGGTGCCGTGTGGTACGCGGGTGGGTCACTCACGTAGAGTTCTGGGAGGATCTTCCGAGGCCACATCCACAGCCCACCCTACGGGGTGGGGTCCGGGTGGTTGTGTGGGTCTCTGGACTGTGACCTGCTGTGGAGAGAAGGATTACCCTCCCTTATGAAATAAACGCCCTTCCAGTCCATCCTGTTATTTACGTTTATGTCTCATTTGTTTTATTGTTATGCTGTTCATTCATGGAGACGAAGTTTGTGTTAAAATTTTTTTTATGGAAAAGCCTTTAATTAAATGATATAACGTGTTTAAAGCAAGGTGGGCCAAACAACATCAACAACAATTACCATCTGTCAGGTACCCAGCCTGACCCTACCACGGTCCTTACTACTTCTAGACCTGGTACCTATGCTTTGCTTCCTTCTTCTACACCTGAGGGTTTTTCGCAAAAGGTTCATCGATTTCGTCGACCAGCAACCCGAACACCTGAGGTTGCCCCAACGGCCCGGACATCCCGCAAAGGTGCCCCCCTTAAACAGTCGTTCTCCAATTCGTACTCCATTGCCTGTAGCCCTTCCAGGAATGTCAGCGATCATATCATCCAGATGTATTAACCATTGCGATGCCCTATCCATACCGGCTGCCAAGCTGCCTTTCTCGCAACGGCAACTTCAACTAGCTATTGAGAATATTTCACAATGGGGTAACTCCAATGGCTTCCCTTTTTCTCCCATAAAAACCTCAGCAGTGCTTTTTAAGAAAAAAGGGAATCGAAGAACTTGCCACCTTCTTCCAGCGAACCAAAACCTTATACTGTCACCCATTCCTATTACTTCACAGGTCAAATTTTAGGACTCATTCTAGATGACCACTTAACATATGCCCCTACAACATTAACACTGAAACAACCTTGTCATCGCGCGCTTGAGTATTACGTCCATCTCGTCTGCAAATCTTGGGCGCTGTCGCAAGTCCCTTTTACGTCTATATAATCGCCCTATTCGATCGCCAGATTGCATATGCTAACACAGTGTACGTATATGGTCAATCCTCCTACTCTACTGGCATCTGTTGGATCCATAACAAAACGAGGCGACCGTATCTCCACTGGGAGCCTTCCGATCCGTCCCCGGGTAAGCCTTGAATTTGAAGCCATGTGATGGCACTCTCCTCTTCGAAGATAGTATCATCATGTGTAACAATTTATCTTTCGTTTCAACCCCAATAACCGTCTGCTTCTAAAGCACCGATTCTGCAAGGAAGGTGCCTCAGAATCATAATTACTGGCCATTTTCGAACACGGTTCATAACATCCTTAAAATTCTTACATCCCTTTACCAGAAGGTGCTGGCCTTTCTCAACTGATGAAGGATAACACGACCTTTGGTTATTCCCGCTCCCGACCGATTTGCTTGCTCTAACCTCTCTTTCCAATTTAGCCATTCTGCTGCTTGTTTATTTGGCAAATCATTCCTGTCTCAGTTCCGTAGTTTCATTGATGACAGTTTATCCAGTATTTATTGATGGCTTCTAAAACTGGGAACAGGTGTGGGCGGCATCTGCTGTCTTTTTCCTGATGCAACCTTCATACCCTCGCCCCTCAATGCTCATTTTCCCAGCAGAATTATGGCTATAATGATTGCGTCTTTTCTCGAATTCTTATTCCTTAACCAAGTCCACTCTTATGTCATTTATTCAAGATTCGCTCAGCGCGCTACAAGCGCTTAAAACCGCCTTATTCTAAAAAACAATGGGTAATCTGCTGTGCAGCAATTTCCATTCGCTGCTCCATTTCCCGCAAGAAACAAATTAATTTATGTTGACCCCTTTTCATGTAGGGGTAACTGGCATGAAAATCCTGGACGCAGCGAGGCCAAAATGGCCACCTCCTCATTTCGGAGTTGTTCCAGGTACCTCCCGGATGCCTTGACAAGGCTACCTCCCATCAACCGATTGCTATCCTGTTCTCCGACAAGGTTTTCGATCTTATTGGCAAGAACGCTGGACGAATGATCAGAGAGGAACGAAACTTAGAAATATAATAAAAGCGATCATCGGGGAGTGGTCTTCCTCCCACCGACGAAAGCGCTTACACGAGATGATACTTGCACGCCTCCGGTATTGGCCACACCAACATCATGCACAGTCACTATAATGGTCGGCACCCCCTCCCATTTGCAATTTGCCGTAGTCATACCCGCAATCTGTTCGCCATATCTTCATTGATTTTGTTCCCAGCTTGACCCTATTCGCCGCCCGTCATTTTTCTACTTTACGATCCATAACACTTCCAAAAGATAAATCCCTAGTCTTTATCTGAAATCTTCCCTTTAGTAGTAATCTCTATTTCTTGTTTCTAACAAGAAGTGGAAATATTCTCATAATATTGATTTTTGTTACGTAATACTAGGACTTTATAATGCAAGGATGTACTTTTGTTTATTTTTTTTTAATTTGAGTTGAATATTCATTTCTCTATTTAAATATTCATTTGACGTTTGAAATATGTATGTTTCCAGGACCTCGCCCATGGTGTTGATTTTTTTCAACCCAGTGTGGCCGCTTTGTGAGCCGGTGGTGGCTCTGTACACTAACTCAAAAAAACATAAACAAGTGTGTGGCAGAATAAAGGGTAATGAGAGAATAGATGAAAGTACGTTGAGATGGTTTGGTCATGTGGAAAGGATGAATGACAGTCGGTTGGTTAAGCGGATGTATAATGGTGAGTGTGTTGGGAATCGACCAGCTGGGAGACCGAAGAAGTGGATTGAGTCAGTAAAGGAATGTCTGAAGGAGAGAAATGAGAGTTTGGCAGAGGCGAGAATAAAAGTGCATAATAGGAATGAATGGTGGGGTTTGTGAGGGGGTATGGTTGTGGCACCCCTGGACCAGGGGATGAAACCTACACTTCAGGATATGCCATAGTGAGGGTCCGTCGCGGTCCCGTGAAGCTCTAGGGTGGATTTTCTGACTCCGACGAGTTCTCACTAAAAGATATTATGATTTCTAGGACAGGGTGGGCTTTCTTTTCGACTTTTGTCCTGTTCTTCTGCTGCTTTTCTTTTTTGATGCACGTCACGCACCTTACCCCCAGTCTTGGTGAGACAAAGGAGGATGAAGAATATATATATATATATATATATATATATATATATATATATATATATATATATATATATTATATATAAATTATAAGAAAAAAATAGATAATATATATATATATATATATATATATATATATATATATATATATATATATATATATATATATATATATATATATATATATATATATATATATATATATATATATATATATATATATATATTCTTCCGCAGATATCTCAACAGATTCGACTAGCATTTCCATTCAGTGTTCCCCAGTATCTGACGGCGAAGTTCAATTTCCGATAAGAGAAGTTGGCACACAATGCTTTAATAACAACGACAGAACGCCAAGGAAGATTCGGCTAAAAAAATTGATCCATCAAAAAACTTGCCACAATAGGTATTTAAAGAAGAGAAATAAATTTTTACATTTAAAATTAAAGGAGAGAAAACTTCAAAAGAAAAGTGTAACCAAAAAAGATGTAATTGAGTTCTGCGGCAAACATTTACCTCTTTTCCTGACAGAACTGCTCAACTCCCAACTTAATAAAAAACAGAAGTGGACTGAAACAATGAAGAACTTATGCTTACCTTTATACCTGAAATCCCCGAAAGCTTATAAACTTCTTAGAAAAATGCTTAAATTACCGTCTGTTGACACCTTAGTCCGATTTCTTCGAGCATCTTCTGTAAACCCTGGTTTTCATCATCAGTTATTTCATAACATAAAGAACGTTGTTAAAAAATTGCAAGGAATGGATAGATGCGTGGTCTTACTAATGGATGAAATCCACCTTAAGAAAAATTTATTGTTTAAAGTTCGGGGCGAGTATATAGCTGGGTTTGAAGATTTTGGGAACGAACGGAGGAATTGCTTGCCAGCATCTTCAGCACTATGTTTTATGATAAGAGGTATCAGTGGGAATTTTCGCCAGCTAATTGGATACGTTTTTAGTTCTGGGCCTGTTAAATTAAACATTTTGAAGCCTTTGCTACATGAATGTCTTTTTAAATTGGATGAAATTGGGCTTAAAGTTGTGTGCATTACAACCGACCAAGCAAGCAATTTCTCCCTATTATTTAAAACTTTAGGAGTAAGAAGCTGCAAGCCTTACTTTCTATTTAAAGGCGAAAATAATGAAAATGAAAAAATCTTTGTGATTCCCGACGTTCCACATTTGCTAAAAAGTACAAGAAATGCCTTTTATGCTAACTGCATCTCAACATATGAAGGCATTGTAGAATGGAAATACATATGTGCAGCTTATAATTTTAAAATAAATGGTAATTTTCCACTCATACCAAAGGTAACCAATGCTCATGTAAGATTAGCACCATTTGGTGCTAAAATGAAAGTTAAACTTGCTTCTCAGATATTAAGTCGGTCTGTATCAAAGGCTTTGGAATTATTGCGGAAGGAAGTTAAAATTGATAAAAATAGTTTTGCGACGGAGAAATTTTGTTTAAAAATGAACACTTTATTTGATATTTTAAATTCTTCACCTTTCCAAAGGAAAAGGACACCTTTCCATCAAGAATTGAGAATTGGAAATGTAGCTTGGGAATATCTTTCTCATATGAAATTGTGGATTCAAGGGTGGAAGATATATAGAGGACAAAATATGGTTACTGCACGATTTAGGTTTGTACAAGGATGGATTCAGGCAATTAATGGTATTACTGAGTTATTAAAGGAATTGCAGAATTATAATTTCAAATATATATACACTCGCAGATTGTGTCAAGATCCGCTAGAAAATTGTTTTGGCGATATTAGAGGAGCAGGCGGTTGGAGCGATAATCCAACATGTGCTCAGTTTGAGGCTTTGTTTCAGAGAGCAGCAATTAATTCTCTTGTCAGATTTGCTGAATCCAAAAACTGTGAAGCGGACGAGACACACAATTTTCTTTCTTCAGCTATGTTTAAGCAGGATGATCATGCAATGGGGAACGCTAGTGTTTTAAGTTTAGATCATTCTTACAATGTTACTTTCCCTTTGACAAACCTAGATAATTTTGAGGAAGTTAATGGCATGAGGTATGTTTGTGGACTTCTCGCAAAAAAAAAATATTACATTTTCATAAAGAAAAAGTGTGTTCAGTGTGTGACCTAACTTCTTTCAATGAAGAAATTAGAGAAAATATGTTTTTGCAAATTAAACAGTATAAGCATTTACCGGCTGATCAAGGTTTAACTTTTTGTTCAAATAATTTTTTTTCATTTTTTAAAGCTTGTGAAGAAATATTTTGTAAAGAATTTAATGTTGTATGCATGAACAATAATATAACAACTTACTTAGCCAATAAGTTAAAAGAGCTCAATTATAATTTTTGTTCACCAAGAGTAGAAAATTTTGCATTACGGAAATTTGTAAACATTAGTATATATTATAGCTTGAAGTTTTTAATCAACTGATATTCAACTTTTCACAAGCTTTCGGATAACAACAAAGAACAATCAATCTTTATTTTGAATTACCAAGAAATAAACTATTCATCTCATTTCTATTTTCATTATATTATTCATCTAAATATTATTATTATTCATTAATTATTCATTATCTATCACCTATCTGTCGTGCTGTGCAGATCCTGTACCATCCACTCAAAAAACAAACAAAACTTCATTATTACTATTTTTTTCTTATTCAATATTCTTTTATCCTTGGTATCCATCTATTTTTTATTATTCATCCACTCGTTTACTTTTTAATTTTTTACTATTCATTTTAATTTCTTAGTTTTTTTAACCTTAACTCATTTATTTATCATTTTTTTTTTTTTTCGTTTTCACTAATCTCACTTGTTCTAGTCAGCACGTAGTATTATATCTTACTACCATTCATGTATAGTCCATTGACCTATAATGCTCGAAACCTGTTCTTCTCATCACTAATCTGTCTACGCTTCAGTTCTTTCTCAGTGTCTACTTACCTGCTTATCACTATATTGCTTCATCCAGCCACTTTGCATTAGTTATCATTATCATATACTTATCTACTTGCTCTTCTTAAAAACTTATTCATATTCATTGCTATATTCTACTACCTTAATTATCAATTCAATTATCTATTCATCTTTCTCCCCCGTTCTTAACGTACCCGCAACTTTGTTCCGGGGTGGGGGGGCTCAGATACCTTTTTCCGAATGGTATCTGCGAAGTGGTTGTACGTTTTTTGTTTTTCGTTGATTTTCCCCTTTTTGTGGTTCCCCTCCTTTCCATTTATGTTTTGTTTCTTATTATTATTATTATTATTATTATTATTATTATTATTATTATTATTATTATTATTATTATTATTATTATTATTATTATTATTATTGTTGTTATTATTATTTTTTATTTTTCCCGTTCCCCTTGCCCTTCCCTTCCTCAGTTTCTGTCCCTTCTCCTCCGTTTTCTGTACGTACTACCCTACGTATCCCTGATCTCTCTCTTCTGAGAGTCTTCCCATTCCCCTGCTTCCTGGTTGCTACCGGGCTGTTGTCTCTGTGTGTGTCATGGGCCCATCTTGCCCTCCTTCCTGCGTGGGTGAGGGTACAGGTTAAAAACCGGTTTTTGTTGCCTTTCTCCGGGCCGCCTATTGTAGGGGTCCCGAACCTTGCCCTAACCTGTGAGGAGGCTGTCCTGCACTTGGGCGCATAATCTTGGGCTTCGCGTCTTATCCGTGTGGTGCACGGCTTTTATTTTCCATCTTTGGGACTGGACGCGGAGTTCCGGGGGGCTTTCCCGAGGCCACACCCATGGCCCACCCTACGGGGTGGGGTTTCTAGGGGGGAGGTAGGTAGCTCTGGGTCTGTGGTGGGCGCGGTTGCTGCAGTTACGCTGCCGGGATTTATGTTTCTATTCATCATTTGTGTTATTGAATTTGTGTTTATTTATTGCGGTGCTGATGTTTTGCAGGAGTATTTTTCATGGGAAGAAAATCTAAAAAGTTTACCGTTTTCCAGAAAGGCGGCAATCACCATCTGGCGGGTCCCCAACCCGTCTCCTCCCTGGCCATTCCCAGGCCTGCGGCCAGCAGGGGCTTTGACGCCCTTGTTGATGAAATGGTTGGTACTCCACCACCCACCCCTATCGCCCTCGATTCCGGTCCTGTTTCGGGGACTGCCCCGTCTAGACTAGGTGAGGCTGTTGTGGCCTCTCAGAATGCCCTTGTCTCTCCGTCTTTACGTTTGCCATTCCAGGAGCCCCCGCGTCAACGGGGTTCCGTTCCTAAACGCCAGTAATAAACCACGCCGACGATGCAACTTTTTCCTCCGACGCGCCCCTCCAGGGGTCCCGGTTTGATTCTAACCCGGCTTTATTTTATTACATTCAACGTCATCTTTCGTCCACTGACTTCTGTGAGCCAGCTCATCTTAGTGATGCTTTGGAAGCTGCTCTTCAAACTACTGAGCCTCCAGGCCATGCCAATGAGAACGGTTCCCTCTTGGTTCGTGCTGCCTCTCTACCCAGAGCAATGTACTTGCTTCCCTATCCCATTGGGGAAGATTCCCGTCATTTCTAAACCTGACGAATGTTCGTACACGTCGAAGGGTACCATATATGCGCCGGAGTTCTGTTCCGATGCTTCGATTGACATCCTAACTCATTTACAGGCTCACCACGTGCCTATCACCGACGTTTATCGGTTCCCTCAGTAAGGAGACCCCTCCAAGACGAACCCTCGTCTGTTACTTACCTTCTCTGTGCCTTTTCCCTCCATCCAAGGTAAAACTTGGTTTTACCATGCCATGCACACGGTTCGGACTTATGTGCCCTTCCGAGAAGATAGTTTCCAAGTGCCATAAATTTCTGTCCCAGAAATATTGTCGGTCTCCCCAGACCATCTGTCCGACATGTGGCAGTTCTCTCCACCCGAACTGTGACAGAGATCCTCCATGTTGTCCTAACTGCAAGGGGCCACACCCGGCCTCCTCTGTCCACTGCCCCTTTTTCGCCTTGGAGAAGGAAATCCTGGAGCAGTGCGCCATTCATAAATATGATCGTCGTGAGGCTACCCGCCGGGCGAGGGAGAAGCTGGCTCATCTTCCTCTATCTTATGCTGCGGCAGCGTCCACTCCATCTGCGGTTGCCTCTTCTGTTGCTCATCGCCCCCGTGCGTTTTGTCCGGGGCTTGTTCCGCTTTCACGCTCGACCGTTCGGCCTTCCGTGCCGGTTCCCGGATCACCTGTTTCGGTGGTTTCTGTGGCTCTGGACAATTGTCCTCCCAACTCTCCCGAAATGGTCAGCCGGGCCACTCGTCGTTCTTCGGCCGACACACACGACCCTCCTCTCATCGCTCCTCTCTTGTAGAGGTCCATGCAAGCTTCCCAAGGGGAAATCTGATGGTTGCGAATAAGTTCCGCTTTCTGAGGTCGATGCAATTCGTCCAGTGGGCCCGGTCAGGGCCTACCTGTACCGTCTCCCGGAAACGCCCTGCTTCTGTTTCGCCGGGGAAACAACGAGTCCCTCTTAACGGTTGCGAGAGTCCGTCCAAGGGCGGATCTTCCCGGGACAGACATCCTTACTCGCTTGCTTATCGGGCCGCGGACTTCTTGAAGCAGAAGGATCCCGTTTGTACTGGGGGACCTGTCTCTGTCCTGCCTAAACGGGCTCGCCGCGCTGACACCCCGCGTGGCCGATCTCGGACCAGTGGTCCGCCCTCTGCCCGTTCTGATAATTTACTACTTACTCCGCCTAAGCCCGCTTCGCTTCTGCACTATTCAAGCGATTCTGAAACTTTTTCGGATGCCACGATGGACTCTTTGGACTACTCTTCTTCCGTGGGGGTGTCACGTGCTGACACTGTTGTCCCACCCGAGGGGAGGTCCGAGGAGGTATCGATTGACACCTCGCCCGCTCGCAGTCTTCCTTCGGGTAGACGTGGCACCGCTTCGATGTGTGTTGAGGTTGGGTTGGCTGCTGGTGGATGCAGGAGGATGGAGGAGTCTTCCCTTCCTGCCTCTCCCCCTCCACCCCCTTTGACTTCGATCCCGTCGACGGAGCCTTCTGGCTCTCCTCGAGCGCGGACCGCTTCCGAGATTTTAACTGCTGACGCCATACCCTTGTCATCCGATGTGTCTCATCTCACTCCCGCCGACACCACTCCTACTTGTCATCCTCTTTCATCTTCCCCAGCCTTTGTTAGGGCGCCTCCTGGCAAGACGCGTCCCCCTTCCCGGCTTGCTAAGAAGTCTGGCAGGGGTGCGTCTGAGGGGAGGGATGTTCGAAATGTGGCGTGCCTCTTTGGCGAGCCCTCTCCTGATGTGCCCAGGAACCCCTCTCGTAAACAGGGGGGTCCTCACATATCCCTGCTGCGTGATCTTCCTCTCCCTCCGGGGTTTGAGGTTCCTGTCGGTGGGTCGTCCGACGGCTCACGGGACCCTCCGCCTTTAACCTCTGAGGAGACTGCCACATCCCATAACATCGTGACTATTGTCACGGATCGTTCTGACCATTGATTATTTCCGTTTATGGCACGTTTCATCCAATGGAACTGCCGCGGATACTTTGCTAATTACGAAGAGCTGAAGAGATTACTTGTCGATCATCAGCCCTTGGCTGTTTGTTTACAGGAGTTGCAACTTCGTGGCCGTGACCTTTTACAACCTTCCCGGTACAGGGAGCCCCTTATTTCCCTGAATCGTGGAACCAGCGACAGAGGTGGGGCAGCGATCCTGCTTCACGAGTCTGTCCCATTTACTCCCATTCCCCTCTCTACTCCGCTGCATGCCGTGGCGGCTCGTATCCATCTTGACGCGCCGCTTACGCTGTGCTCGGTGTACCTGGCGCCCAGCTGTAAATATACCAAGAAAGACCTCGTCGATTTTTTCACGTGTCTCCCACAGCCCATGTTGGTCCTCGGTGACTTTAACCTTCGCCATCCTTTGTGGGGTGACTCTGTTACGTCCCCCAATGCCAGTTGGTTGTTGAGTATTTTGCAGGATTTTTCATTGGGATGTCTCAACACGGGTCTTCCCACCTTTGAAGGTTTTGATACAGGCACTTCTTCCTGTGTTGACGTCTCGTTGTGTTCCATCTCGTCTTTCGATCGTTTTGGGTGGGAAAGGTCGTCCTTCCTCTGTGGTAGTGACCACTACCCTATCGTGATACCATCCTTCGGCCCCAGTCCGCAGCTGCCACCTTATTCTGGCTGGCGCTATGACAGGGCAGACTGGTCCTCCTTTTACCAGGCCACTTACTTTTCCATCTTTCCTGCAACTAACGTGTTTCCGTCGCCGGCGGATGCCTTCACTTACTTTCAGGAAGTTATCCTTCAGGCGGCAACGGAGCATATACCCCGTTCATCTGGGACCCGAAAATCAACAACCCCCTGGTGGAACCAGGAGTGTGCTCGGGCTAATCGTGAAAAGCGTAAGTTATATAAGCTGTATAAACAGATCCCACACCTTCAAACTTGAATCTGTTTAAGGCTTCGGCGCCGTTCCGCGTATATCGCCGTACGCGGAAACAGTATTTTCGCACATACGCTTCACCGTTAATTCTTCTACGCCTGTATCTCAGTCCATAAAAAGGTGCGAAAAATTTCCCGAAAACACCATGCTGATCCGCCTATTATCCTCGCTTATGGCCCGCAAACTTCTGATGTCATCTCTGCTCCCGGAGTTGTGGCGGACGAGTTGGGTTACCACTTCGCGTCCTGCTCCAGCGGCTCCCGTTATCCTGAACCTTTTCGTTCTAGTCGCTTGCGGGTGGAGTTTTCTGATTTTTCTGTTCCGCCTGGAACAGACCTTCCATACAACCGGCTATTCACCAGGGCCGAGTTCTTAGACGCCCTCAAGCTTTGCGGGGATGGAGCGCCTGGCCCTGACGGCATCTCCTTTCAGATGCTTCGACATGCACATCCATCTGCCACTGCCTTCCTTCTCGGCTTATACAATAGAATATGGGTGGAGGGGGTCTTCCCTGTCTGGTCTACTGCATATATTGTCCCCATTCCCAAACCTGGGAAGGATCCGACTTCCTCCGATAACCATCGCCCTATTTCATTGACCTGCAATACATGTAAGCTCATGGAGAGATTGGTGGCTTCCCGTCTTGTTCCCACGTTGGAGCAACTCCATGCATTTTCCGACTACCAATTTGGTTTTCGTCGCCATCGCTCGACTCAGGATCCTCTCCTTCGGTTGGATCACGACATTCGTGAGTCATTTGCTTCCAACAAAATGACCCTGGCCGTCTTCTTTGACCTCGAAAAGGCGTATGATAGCACGTGGAGGTTGGGGTTTTGCGGAGCCTCCACTCTTTGGGACTTAGGGGGCAACTTCCCCTATTCCTTCAGTTGTTGATGTCGGACCGTTCGTTTCAGGTCCGTTGTGGTGCCGCGCTGTCGAGGTGTTTTGTCCTGGACGAAGGGGTGCCGCAGGGCAGTGTACTGAGCGTGTTGCTTTTCGCTATTGGTTTCAATGGTGTTGTCGATTCCATCCCGCCGTCAGTGCGCTGCTCCATCTATGTTGACGATCTTGCCCTGTACATCTCTGGTGCTAAACTTCCTTGTATGGAACGTCAACTTCATTGCCATCGATAGGGTTTCCTCCTGGTGCTCTGCGCGTGGCTTTACATTTTCCACGTCGAAAACTACGGCCGTGCTTTTCCGGAAAAATCCTCGTCGTAGGGGTCGCCTACAATTGCCTCCACAGTTACGTCTCTATGGCTCCCCTATCCGTGTGGAGCCGAGGGTGCGGTTCCTGGGTCTGTTGCTCGATGAGCGCCTTACGTACCTTCCTCATATTACTCTCCTCAAAGCTAATTGCCGCCGTTCCTTGGATCTCTTACGGCACCTCACCTCCAAGACTTGGGGTGCGGACAGAAAAACCATGCTCCACCTTTACATCATGCTGGTGCGGGCTAAACTGGACTATGGTTGTGCCATTTATGGGCAGACCTTCCAGTCCTACCTCCGCCTTCTTGACCCAATTCAGACTGAAGGTCTGAGAATTGCCACGGGTGCGTTCCGTTCCTCTCCGAGGGAGAGCCTGGAGGTGGAGGCCGGCGTGATGCCCCTATCCCTGCGGAGGGAGCAGCTCATGTGCTCGCTGTTCATTCGTCTTCAGGTTCCTACCTCGTCGGCCTTGACACCTATAATAGATCGTGTTCGTCACAACCCTTCTTATTGGCCATTTGCTGGGGTTGTTACTTCCATCTTTGCTTTCCTCGACCTTCCTCAGCGAGCGGTCATGCAATTTGATTTTACCTCTACTCGTTCACAGTGGGTCTCTCCGCCTCCTGCGCTCTGCAGTGGAATCCAGTCTTTGCATAGGTCGGTGGCGCCTCAGTGTGTTTTGAAGGGATTCCTTTGTATCTCACGCGGAGGTCCATAGCGACTCTATAGCGGTTTACACAGATGGTTCAAAGACGGAGGAAAGGGTGGGAGCTTCAGCTGTGTTTCCGGACATCAACTGTAATCCCATACCCTTCCGACCTATTTGGTCTGTTTTTTTCAGCCTGAACTGAATAGCTATGTCCATGGTCGGTGAACAGGATTCAATACTGTCGCCCCGTGGGGGTAATTATACCATCTTTTCGGATTCTCGGAGCGCTTCCAGTCGTTGCTTGACCGGTCAACCCGTAACCCGTTGGTCCTGTGCCATTCTAACAGTCCCTCTGCTTGTTACCAGCGCAGCACCACATTGAGTTCTGTTGGGTTCCCTCCCATGTGGGTGGTTCCTGGCAAACGAAACGGGCCGATGGGGAGGCCAAACGGGCTGCTGCACACAGGGTGTCGGGTGCCCGTTACCTTCCTCCAGCTGTGCGCCTGGGCCATTTCCCTGCTACAGATTTCTCCATTCTTTGCGTCGGGCTTCCTCTTCTGCTGGCAGTCATGTTGGCGAGGATGGCTCGTGTGCGCCAAATTCTGAATGTCAAACCGTCCCTTAGGCCCGTGGTCTTCATCTTTGTAGGAAGAGTCGCCTCCTGGAGTGGTTCCTGGCTCGATGCGTCTTGGTCATTACCGCTCTCACCATTGGATTTTCTTATGTCGCCGGGGTTTCCCCCGACCTGCCCATTATTTGGCTCATCAGTTGTCCTCTCACTGTCGTTCATCTCTTTGTGGATTGCGTTGCTATCTCGACCCTTCGAAGCAAGTTCTTTCCTGACGTGCTAACTATACCTCTTCCGCATCGCCTTCAGCACATCTTATCCGAATCATCTCATTTTCGTAGTGATCGTATTTTTGCCTTCCTTTTGGAACTGAACATCTTTTATAAGATCTAACCATCCCAGCCTTGTTCCTCTTTCGTTTCGTTAGGGATTTCCCCTGTAGTTAGTTTGCTAACACGGTCTAGCCGCATTCTTGTGTGCTGTGGAGATCCTGTATCAATCCACATCAAAAAAAAATAAAAAAAAAAAAAAAAAAAAAATTATCTTCCTCAGCGAGCGGTCATACAATATGATTTTACCTCTACCCGTTCACAGTGGGTCTTTCCGCCGCCTGCTCTCTGCAGTGGGATCCAGTCTTTGAGTAAGTCGGGACACACCCGGTGCTGTTGAGGGATTCCTTTGTGTCTCACGCGGAGGTCCATAGCGACTCTAAAGCGTATTTACAGCCGATGGTCAAACAAGACGGAGGAAGAGGTGGGAAGCTTCAGCTGTGTTTCCGGACATCACTGTATCCCACACCCTTCCACCCTATTTGTCGTTTTTTTCGGCTAAACTGATAGCAATGTCCATGGCAGTGAACAGGATCAGTACCTTCGCCCGTGGGAGTAATTATACCATCTTTTCTGATTCTCGGAGCGCTCTCCAGTCGTTGCTTGACCGGTCAACCCGTAACCCTTTGGTCTGTGCCATTCAACAGTCCCTCTACTTGTTACCGCGCAGAACCACTACATTGTGTTATGTTGGGTTCCCTCCAATGTGGGTGTTCCTGGTTACGATCGGGCCGATGGGAAAGCCAAACAGGCGGCTGCACACAGGGTGTCGAGTGCCCGTTACCTT
>JABUQX010020670.1:22500-48362 GCA_015478945.1 Trachelipus rathkii
CACGACTTTCTACACACCACACAACTCTCTAACACGTTCATTCCTCATTTTATCAATTCTTCTTACATCTAATATGCCCTAAAATCCATCTGAACAGACTGCACCTTAAATCTATACCTCTCATTCCACACAATCGTTTCACTACCATACATTAACACCGGTAACAACATATTCACATGTAGAACCATAGTGCCCTCAAGACTTAGCCCCTTTGCATTCACCAGGGATTTAATTCCACCAGTCATATTCCTGCCATTCACAACTTTCCTACAACATTCTGCATCATCCAATCCCTTTTCATCCAAAATATAGCTAAATATTTAAACTTAGACACTTCTTCCAATTGCTCACCAACCAACATGATTTCACACTACGAACTCTACTCACCTACAACCATCACCTTACGCTTATCTACATTCACTTTCACACCCTTCCTATTACACACCCTGACAAAACCTCTCCACTAATCATCTCAAACTTTCTTCAGATTCGCATCAGAAAACCAAATCATCAACGTACAATAAGCATGGCACCCTCCACTCTTTTCCAACATACAATAAGCATGGCACCCTCCACTCTTTTCCATTCCCCATCAGTCTAACAACCCTTCCTTGCCATACCTATCTTTAATTCTTCTATCACCACATTTTTAAATAGCTAAGGAGACATAACACATCCCTACCTCACTGCACTATTATTGAACTATTCACCCCTTCACTCCGTCTATTCTTACACACGCTTCACTATCGACATACATACTTTTGATTCCATTCAGAAACTTACCACCAACACCAACACCATAAATTACTAAGACCTGCTGCAGAATTTCCCTATTAATCTTGTCGAGCATCTGTTGCAAGCAGGGTTGGTAAAAAGCCATGGATATTGTTTTTTTGCTATGGTTAATTATGGCTATTTTGACCCTTATATGAAAAATTATAAGGGTCAAATAGCCAATTAACCATAGCCAACCCTGGTTGCAAGTCCATAAAACCTAAATACAATTTATATATTATTCTTCTCTCTCATTTACTTCAAAGTAAAAATTTGATCTACATATCCTCTACCACTTATATATATATATATATATATATATATATATATATATATATTATATATAATATATTTATATATATATATATATATATATAATATAATTTATAATATATATATATAATATATATATTATATATATATAATATAATTAATATTATATTATATATTATATATATAATATATATAATTATAATATATCCCCTTTGGATTTCAAACCTGAGCCCTCAAAGTTGCTAAGCAAGCGTTTTACCACTAGACCATAATGAGCTAAAAGGAATCTTAACTCTGGAAGAAAACTTTCTTCCAAAGAAAGGCAACAATTCACCTTTGACAAGCTTCTCCACTCACACTTGAATCATATGTCAAACAGGGCTTAAGTCAGAGAGAGGCTATCAATATTCATTTAAAACTGCTAACACACTCACAGTTATAATATAAATAAATTATTAATCTCTCTTTTGGCCTTGAGAGGGGAAGCTTGTCAAAGGTGAACATCATTGCTTTCTTTGGGAAGAAAGTTCTCCAGAGTTAAGTTTCCTTTTCAAACCCGAGCACTCAAAGTTGTTAAGCTAATGTTTTACCACTAGACCACAATGAGCTAGACAGAAGCAACTTTGGAAGAATACTTTCTTCCCAAAGAAAGGCAATGATTAACCTTTGACAAGCTTCCCTGCTCACGCTCGTGGCAAGGGTCAAACAGGGTTTACATCAGAGAGATGTTATCAATATTCATTTAAAACTGCTAAAAAACACACAGTTGAGGGGGGTGAATATATATATATATATATATAAAACCAAACGTATGTATGATAAGATTAATTTTTAAAATAATTTATTTTAAAATTAAAAAAATATTTATTTTAAATCTTATTATAAATATATATATATATATATATATATATATAAATTATTAATTGCTCTTTTGGTGTTTGTTGAGGGAAGAAGCTATGTCAAAGGTGAATCATTGACTTTTCTTTTTTGGAAGAAAGTATTCTTACAAAGTTTTTTCCATTTAGCTCATCAAGGTCAAGTGGCAGAACACTTGCTTAACAACTTCAACAGGTTCAAAACTCAAAGTAGAGATTAATAATTTATTTATGTTTTTATACTGTGAGTGTGCTTAGCAGTTCCTAAATATATATATATATATTATATATCTATATATATATAGTATATATAGATAATAATACTATATATATATATAATATATAAATATATATATTAATATATATAGTATAATATATATTTTAATATATATATATATATATATATAATATATTATATATATTATTATATATATATATATATAATGAGCATAGGCCTAACCACATTATTGGTTAGGTAGTCCTATAATTTAAGCTAGAACACATTTTTAATACATTTTTTTTTATATGTACTTTGGGTGTGATAAGGTTTTAAATATAATATTTTATTCCAAATATATATTGAAAATTACCTCTAAACAGGGTTCACACTGAAATTTTTGAAATTTGGCGATTCCCTGACTTTCCCTGACTTTCCTACCAAATCTTGAAATTTTTCCCTATGACCAGCAAGTACTCAGGTGTTCGTTAATTTTTGGCATATAAAAATAATCTATTATCATTATTGCAGCCCTATTTACTCAGTTCATACATTTAAATTATTTGAAAATTTTAGTCTTTGAAACTTTTCATCATCATGGATGAATTTAAAAAAAAAATTTTTTTTAGTAATCAGCGCCTATAACCTTCCCCATAGCCGCATCCAACGCACTCCTTTTTTTTATTTTTTCCAAAAAGTAAACTTTTTTTTATTTATACAAAAAAAGAAAAATAAATTAAAAAAGCTTTAAATTAAATAGCCAGGGTGAATAACGTCCACTGTGATCCCAAAAGTTCTAAATGGGGAGGTTTAGGTTAACTTTTTCTTCTCAATCAACTGAATTTTTGATTTTATAGTGTCTTCTTCTGTCAAAAGCTTTCAGTTTTTAACATCTTTCTCTGCTCTTTTAAAGTTTAATAGATCTGATGGATAATTTTCTTTTTTTTTCCGACCTTTTTATTCTCTTCTTCTTTTTTGGTTCTGTTTTGACTCTCTGGAGGATGTTCTTCATATCTCCTATGCGGTAGCTCTTCATTTGTCAACATTTTATTGGAGTGATAGGATTCCTTTATGGAAAACTTTCATGAGATCTATATAGGGCATTGTAGCACTCTATTTTTTTGAGAAATAAGACTTTGTTCTTTCAGATTTCTCACTACACTAAAATTGCATTAAATTTATTAGAGAGGAAAACCCCTTCCTTCCACTGTCGCATTTCCATGGAAAAATATCAGTCCTAATTTAATAATTTGCCACATTTCCGCATAACATTTGATTCCCAGGTACTATGGAAGAAAAAAACTAATCAAGTAGTCTTTTAGAAAGACAATCACCATCCAAAAATATTTTGAATTTTAATAAAAGGGTTAGAATGAGCTTCACTGCCAAGTAGAGTGTATTGTGCTTTTGCTTTCTTAGAAAAATAGGGAGCAAGTCCAGGGTTAATCACATATTTACATTTTCATCGGCCCCATTTTAAAATATGAAGCTATCGCACTATCTGGAAACATTAATTTTAAATGTTTCCCCTATATCTGCACCAGATTTTTTTTTTTAAAGACATTTTATCATTCACCACCTTTAATGCCCATAGTTTTTCAGATCTTGTAACATCATCTTTAATGCAAAAAAGATGAAACTGATTGATAAATTGGTTTTGGTTGGTTATTAATAAAACACTCAGGGGTCATTTACAATCGTTTGAGTATGATTAGAAGTTGATTGAAAAGGGCATAATTTTCAGTGCACACACTCCTTTCACTAATATTGTATTTTATTAGAACACGAACGAAAAGTTTTTCAATTGGATGGTTGGTCCTGCTGAGTTTTGTATTAAATTCAAATGGAGTTTCCATTCTGAATGTGAAACTCGGATCTTTGGCGCCCCATGTTAGGATAGATCAAAGTCTTTTTACCTTTTACATTTACTTTACCAGAATTGCCTTGGAACTATCAGGTCCTTTTCCCAACCACCTGATAAACTGTGGGTTCAACTGTGGCGTTCAGTTGACGTTCCAACCATGGTTCGGTTTAAAGTTAGTTTTTTTTGTTTGAAAATCATTTTTATAAAATAAATAATTAAATACCTTCAACTCTGCACAAAAAAATCCAAAAATCACTTGTCTTCAAACCTCCAAAAAAAAAAAAAAAAAAACACCTTAAAAAATATAAAATCCCTAAAAAAAAGGAAAAAGAATATAAATAGATTAAGTCATAAGTCATACAGTCAAAAACACATCCATAAACCAATCACCTTCAATCAAAAATGATCAATAATAATTGAATTTGGTAACAACCTCTACGAAACAGAATAGGAAGAATAGTAGGTAATAGTGAACTAAAAATAGAAAGAAACAGGATAGAGTATATTTATGGGATGTCTTCCGCCCCCAACCTTTCTTCACTTATCAACACATCCTTGTATTTCCCACAAATTATACAGTAAGGGAAAAATATATAAAAAAATATGGCAATTTTTGGTCCTTGGTCCATGGATTTTTCTTCATATGTTTTGAAAATTTTTTTAAAAAAATTTCCTGACTTTTTTTGGAATTTTCTGGAATTTCGCTGACTTTCAGCATATCTTAAAACTTTTCCAAACCTTTCCCTGACCAATTTTTTTTTCCCTGACTTTCCCTGACCTCCCTGACTTTCCCAGAAAGTGTGAACCCTGTCTAACTTACTTAACCAACCCTAATCTTACCCTAAAACATTGGAAAAAATATTAATAAATACTTTTATTATTTCTTAAACATTTCTGATTCCCAATAAAATGTGTACTAAATTTAGCCATATTTCTATTGATCTAAATATATTATACTTCAAAAGATAACTAAAAAAAAAAAAATTTTATATACTAACCAAAAGCATGGTTTGCAATTAAGTTAATGTTGCGAATTCCTTTGAATGTAAGATTTCAATGGCCCCGACTAAAAGTTTAAATTTCTCCCGATGGCTCAAATATTGATTTTCTCCCAAAAATTTTATTTACTTTTGAAGAAGTGACTGTGTCAATGATTGTAGTTCAAAAGGTATACTTCTTAATATTATACCTGTTGGAATATTTAAGTTTGTAAACATTTAATTATAAGTATACTCATTAAATAGGCTAATAACTATATTAATTTGCCCATACCCTAAGTATGACCATATATATATATAAATTGTAGCTACCAAACATCTATCCTATGAATTCGGCAATTCATCGCCAACCGCAGTAGGTTAGGTTCTTGGTCAGAAAATTGAGTTATGTATTTTCTTAACCAAGCAAATTAGAGTGTACAGATTATCTAGGCTTGATAACAAGCACGGCTTCAGCTTAATGCATTTCAAAGTTCTAGCCACTGTGGACATGGTTTCAAATCCAGAGAGAGAGAGAGGGATTCTTGTATGTTTTAATGGACTGTTCTGTTGTATATTGGCCATGGTTTTAATGATATTGGGTATTGAGATTGGTGTAATTCATTATGCTATAAACTGTAATTAAAAATTTTAGAAAATCTACTAACAGCAATTTTTTGTGTCCATTCAGTCTCTCATAAGAGGGAAAACTAAAATCCTTAAGCAAGAAAAAGACTCACTTTAATCCACTGAGCCTTACATAGATATATAGGTATTATGAGATATATATATATATATTAATAGGATATAGATAATATATATATATATTATATATACTGAATATATAGTGAACGAATATATATATATATATATATATATATATATATAATATATATATATATATAATATATATATATATTAGTGATTGCACCGATACATGGTTATCGGTATCAGTTGGTGATTCTGTCAATTTTAAGTATCACAAAAAAATAATAATGTTAATTCTAATAATAAAAGTTTTATTAAAGTTTTGATAAAGCTCCTTCAGCCTGACCTTGGAGGGTGTGAATCGGGGGACCACCGTTGAGCGGGTTGAATCGGACCATCTGTTTAATATGTCCTCTTTTACGGGAATATTTAAATTCTAATTTTATATTATTTACTTTTTTTAAGAACGTGTAAGAAAGTATAATTAATTGTTTACATATTAGAAATAGGTAATAAGAAAAATTGTCGAAATAATGATAAATCAGAAAAATAAGGAAAATACAAAAACAAGATAGGTTGGTGTACAAGAGTTAACCTTCGCTCCGCTCAGAAAAATTTTAGAAGAGGAACACTTTTTGGAATTCTTATTTTTTATATTATAAATTTCATTTTTTATTTTAATTTTTAGACTTAATAAGTAACGATATATTTTAGAGATTAATTATACGGTAATAAAAATGTTAAAGAATAATGAGGTCAAAACGTCAGAACAGAAGGGTGGGGTCCAATCACCCGCATCCAATTTTTTACGGCGGGGTGAATCGGACCAAGTTTAGGCCCCGTGATTTTGGCCACTAATTACTGTTGATGGAATCAAAAATTACTTTGCCAGTTTTAAAAGCTAACATACTCGAATGTATACACTGAAAAAATAAATTAAAACCCTTCCACAATGTTTTCATTTTATAAGGAAGTTAAAAAAACTCACAATTATGCAAAAGCGAAATTCCCTTGCAGTGCAAACTTTACCCTAATATTATATTTTATTAAAAAATATAAAAACTCTATAAAAATTAGCAAATACTGCAGCTGATTTCTTAGTTAGTTTTCCCTCACCTTTTCCTCCAAGATGATGCTTCTCTCTTAGAAAAAAAAAAATTTTAATATTTTTTTATTTTATTAGAGTGGACCAAAATCACCTCTTTCCTAAAAAAAAAGCCAGGGCCTGTCATACCCACCTGGACTATTATATATAGAAATTATAATATAACATATAATATATATAATATATATATTAGTATATATATATGATTAAATATATATATATATTTATATATAATATATATATAGAATATATAGAATATATATATAAATATGAATATATATAATAGAAATATATATAATATATATATATATATATATTTATGAAATATATATATATATAAATATATATTATATATATATGTAGATATATATATAATATAAATATATGTTGATTATGTTCTGTTTACTTATAACAATTTCGACCATCTGTGTATGTGTGCACTGTACTTTTCACGAGAAATGTTGCCGACCCTTAAGCTTTGACTAAAAACGAATGCAAATCGAGCATTTCTTACGTTACCAAAATAAAAAAATGCTAACAAACGAAAACTGCTTTGTATTGATTAAAGTTGTTCACTTTCCATTTGTGCTTTGCGTAACCTTTTAAGAAATGCTTGAGTTTTGCAATTTTAATTTTTATCTTTTTGCGCATAACGTAAAAAAATGTTGAATTTAGAGGACATGGCTTAGACGCAAAAATGTAACAAACCAATGATGGCGAATGTGTAGGCCTTTGTTTTGAATTGATTGGAAATGTTTATCCAATAAAATTAAATTTTAGAATATAATTTATCCCAAATGGGATAAAACTCCATCACGAATATTGATCAATTATTTTTAATAACTAAACTAATGTGTATATATTTATTTGTCTAACTATTCAATGAATGCGGCTCCTCACAACCAGCTGATTCCAAGAATTGTTTGTAAACAAAAGTAAACTGTGTAAGCCATCATGTAAAATTTTTCATGAATATTGGCCTAAAACTATTATGAGTGTAAGCATTCCGTTGAGAACTAAGAAGCGATAGAAGCAAACAAGAAAAAAAATGAGAAATTAGAAAAATAGAAGAAGAAAACAATAATTTGGGATATATATATATATATTATATATATAGGAGGAATAGATAGATATAGAATGAGATATAGATATATGAGAGAGAAATATGAAGTAAGATTAGTGATAGTGAGATAGTAAGGAGTAGAATATTATAGAGATGAGAAGTGAGTGAAGAAAAAATAATTTAAAAATTGTAACCGCCGTGAATCTGTCAATTGAAATTATATAGGTAATATATATATTTCTAATTAACATATAAATAAACTAATAAACAATGCACAAAAATAATTGGATACCAAATAGAAATAAAATAAATATATATAAATATAATGAAAATTCTTATAACACTAGTACCAAATACTTAAACTATATGTGAACTACTTAACTCATATTATAGCTCACTAAAAAATCATATTATCATAAATCAAAAAACTCTGTAAAAAAAATAAATCTGCCATTATTCCTCCTCTTATTCGAATCATTGATAATGGTTCTATGGCTATTATAATTCTCCAACTGGGTAAAAATAAAGCCTAAAATATCTTAATGGGCCTATACCTATTTATCCAAAGCTTAAACATATCAATCAACTATTAACTGAAGACTAGATATTTTAAGGCATTCCTCTTCCATTCCTTAAACTCCTTCTTCAAATCAAGAAGTGTTCCTAATGCATAATATATACTTAATTTAGCCTAGTGTAATATATCAAATTTGATATCAGGATAGCATTGAAGGCTCTAATTGAAATCTATGAAAATAAATATATATATCCATATGCTCATAAATGAGAAGGGTAAGTAAATGGCCTGATTGTACGTTTTTACTCTCCCTAAAGTTTGAATGGAGTGTTGCTTCTGTGCTATGACCCGCTACCCTCGTTTTCAAACAATATTCTCTATTGTCTAACAAATTATCTAAACAACTATTATCCTATACTCAAGTTTAGTGAAACCCATGCAATATTATGGAATCCATTACCTATTATCGAAAAATAAGTGAAAATAAGTATACCGCTAATAACTTACTGATACTTGTTACTAACTATCGCTACCTATATATAGTACTATCACTTTATTCTATATTCTAAAGATTTTTGTAAAACCTTTCTACATACGTCTCTCTTTTTTTTTCTAGATCTAATCGGGAATTATACTATTATTAATTCACTTTCTAAAATACTGTATAATTGCACTATAAGTATATCTCCAGATGTAGATTTTAATGCAAACGTATTAATTTAATACGGATAGGTCTTACTAGGTGATAGTTAATTATATAATATAAACTTATTCCTTATATTACTTAACTTATATAGATTTTTATATAGGTTTTCTGGTCTTTAGGATATAACTACATTATAAGGAGACAATTGGACGTTAAGTATATTATATAAAGGTTAGTGCTTGAGATAATAAATTATATCCTGAAGCATTTTTGACAAATAATGAAAAAACGACTTCAATTAATTGAAGCATTAACTGCTTACTCTTCAAAACATCATAGAGGCATTCTTTTCAATTGCTAAAGTTTTTCCCTCTAAGTTATTTTACTTTCAAAATCGTTACTCTAAATATTAATATCTATATGATAAATACTTATAATATATATATATAATATTATACTATATTATATTTATTATATAAATTAATTATATATATAATCGGTATGCTGAACTTCTAATATTTATTACTATTAGTCAAATATAAGTTAAGTGTAGTTTATCTCAGGGTTCGTGTCTTTATATGTTAATTACCTAAACTTACTTTCTATAAAAGGTAATGATTCTTTAACTCACCTTAACACATCTAACTCTAATACCACCCAAATTTATTATATGCTGGATGACTATCACCGATACTTCATTCTTTTCAATCAATTTATTCAAAATTCTAACTTCCACTCTTTCACTTTATCAATAGTAAATTGTAAGTAATACTGCATAATCAATCGTCTTATATCTTTCTCGATTCTATTCTCAGCTGATCTAAGTGGATTTAAAAATTTTCCTAGATATTAAGGTTAATAATTCTTCATAACCTACTTGTGAAATTCATTCTTATTATAAATAACCCAATTACCATTACTACAAATCTCATACTATACTTACCTATCTAATAGGCTCCTATAAAATTTCTACTTTACCTAAGATTTTTCTATCCTTTGCGCAATACTTGCTACATATTAATTTCACGAAATGCGTTTGATCATGCTTTGTATACTCTTCACCTTTTTCATATCAGCGGAATCTGCTTTAATGTTATGGACTCAAATGATCCTAAATAAAAAAATCTAATATAATATATATATATAAATATAATAATAATAATAAAAAATATTTAATATAATATATTATATATTATAAATATATAAATATATAATAAATATATATAAATAAAAACTAATCATAAAAATATCATATATTAAATATTAGAAACTATATATACAATTTATTTTTTATATATAAAAAAAATTATTCACCAAAATATTTTTTAAAAAATTTTAATTAATTAGTATTATATCAAACATTTAGTATATTTAATCAATTTACTGATAATCAAAAGGAATTAAAAATTATCAAAAGAAAATTATTATTATCAATATGTAGCCGTTTTTTTTTTTTTGTTTTTTTTTTTTTTTTTTTTTTTTATTGTTTTTAAATATTCTTTTATTGATTAAAAAATATTCGCTACATTTAAAATGTAGCAAATCTAAAAAAAATAACATTTATATAGTATAATTAATCAATTTAATGATAATGTAGGTATTAAATTAAGAACTAATAATATTTACATAATTAATTATAACAAAAGACAATTTTACTTTTAACTATCTAAAACTGTGGATTTAGTTTTAGGGATCATTTTTTTGTGTGTTTTTTTTCTTTTCCTTTTTGTTTGTGTTTGTGTTTGATTTTTTTTCTAGATTTTTAACTGAACAGTAGAGAGATTTACATTTTAATAAAGGTTTAAGCCAAACAATACAAAATCAGTGGACAAAATTTGCATTACCCATCAAAATATGTCCCTATGATTTAAAATCAATTACATTATTGAGTCGTTCTTATAAGTTTTTTATGCATACTACGTCCTTTGAGTTCTATTTTTTTAATTTCTTATTGAACATATATAGGCTACATTTAAAATGTAGCAAATCTAAAAAAAACTTCAAATAATTTTTTTAAATTAAATGTTTAGTTTTAGTACAGTTATTACATAATTACTACTCACCAGAACCACACAATTACCGTTTTTCTTTTGGTGGTAGACTTTGTGTATATATTAAGCAAGGTACTGACAAACCCTAGGGTGCTTTGTGGAATTGCAAGATGATGTTTGGTGATTGGTTCTATTTAGTTAACTGAGACAGTCTCGATTGGCACATGTGGCTTCTACTGTCTCTATATTCCTAATGTTCTAATTAAGAACAAACACAACATAACATTTATCATTTTATATTAAAATAAAATTAAAATATTACCTTTAAAAGATCAATATCACAAGATTAAAAAATATTCAAATGAGTGATAATACGCTGTGAACGCTGTAGTTCTAGTTACACTTTGAAAATGCAATGGCTATATGAAAATACACTTTGAATTACTTTTAATCAAATATTTTTGACTTAAATAATTCAACAAAATCAAGGATATTACTAACAATAATCAAACGACCTACGATCATAATTATACAAAGGTAAAGGTAAAGGATATACACCAATTTACAGGCGTCATAGACTTGTATTGACTCACTAACAATGTTATATAGGCCTTGGCCAATAGCTGATTCACAATAAAATTGGCAACATGGAATAATCATTATTTTGTCAACATCATGAAAAATTATTCCAGAATACAGCTAAAGATTTTATGCTGGAACATTAAGACCGTTTTCGCTTTTTATCATTTGTGCTTACGCTCGGTAAAAGATACTTACACAGTTTTAGCATGAATTTCGGGCAAAAACGACCATGATTTCTTACGAGATTTACTTGTTTACAAACAATTGGATTCAGTTGTTGTGATGGAGTCCATCGATTTGGATTAACACTTAACAGAAATAAAAAAAAAATAACAAATGGTTTATATTACAAATAATTGATCAACTATTGTGATGTATTTATCAATTTGGAAGAAATTAGATTTAAAGTCGATTTCATTTATTGAAACATTCATAAATTCAAACTGGCCTACCACACCGCCATTTTATTTATTATTTTTTTATGTTTACACTTTTTCATAAGAACGTGCTAAATTCAGCAAGCAGGTGAAATAGCAACCTTACAGAATTAAGGAAATCCCTTATGTTTGGTAAGCATTTCTTAAGATTTTGTGCTAAGTTTAACAAAAACGAACGCAAACTCGAGCATTTCTTACGTTTTCGTAAGCACAAATGCAAAAACCGAAAACGTCTTAATAACTTTGATAAGATGATTTCAGTTTAGGTTGCTAGACAAGCAAACTCATTTTTCATAACAATTTAAATAGTCCAATGTTCAATTATTTTTGTTGCATATTTAAATTATATAATCCTTTTAAAATAAATAAATAAATAAAGTAATAAATCTTTAAGATATGTGAACAAAACCTAAATTTTGACAAAATATTGAAGAATGTGCTCTGGAGATATTGTTGCCAAGTCAACCATATGGCAACCTTAAAACGTAATGCATGTATAGTATACTTCGTGATACACGTTATGTATTTGAGAGGTTATACTATCTGTGGAGAATAAACCCTTGACTTGGCATGAACAAAAAAGACGTGAAGCAGACCGAGTACTGCATATTACAGTGTACCCCGTCCGAGATGCGTCAACCACCCTGGTGATGGCTTATGTTATGTACAATATAATTGATCCGATCAATATGTAGGTAATACTAAAGCTGCTTTATTAGAGAGTAGTAGATATTTCCCCAGAGAGTAAAGTTATAAACATTCCCTAATCGTTCGATTATCTACTCTGAATAGGATCAAATTTTGACTCTGTACGTGTGCATATAAAAGATGTAGAAGGAAATCCCTGTCCCCTTTACATACGGAACATTGTTATGGCAACCTTTAAAATGCATGTAATACACGCATAGTAACTGTGATACACGTATATTTGTAAGAGTGTAGTCAGATATATTTTTGTCATTTATTAACATACTCTCACAGTGTAAAAATAGTATAAGAAAGACACTCCTGTAATAATGGACGAGAAAGGGTATTTAGAGGATCAAAAATGCAGAGGGGGTATGGCGCTTGGTGGATTTTTGCCAAAGCTTGGAGAAGTTGCAAGCCTCTACTTCAGGAGAGTGGGGACACTATATTACGGTAAATAAAGCTTATAGAACAGGTTTGCATACTATTCAAGATATTGCTGCAGGAAATAATCCTCGTGCAGCATTAAAAGACGTCATTGGCCGATTGTTTCAGATGAGAGTGGATTGATGTTAAGCGGTAAAATAAGACGTAAATGTCAGTCGAAGTCGCATGGGGGCCAAGAATATTGTCATAAAGAAAAAGACTAAGCGGAAAAAAAAATCTAAAGAAAAAAATGTATTGATGTATTTGCTATTTAATTACTACTGGAATCTTTTATACGAGGTGTGTATTACTGTATATAAGTATTGTTTTTCATGAAAATGGTTCATTATACGACCAGACCTCGCACATACAAGATGCATTTCCCTTCATCCTTCTAGTCCTGATTGTTGTAAGAGTGAATTGGACTTCTCCATGAACCCTACACATATTAGCGTAAGCGACTCCAACTTTATCAAGTATTAAATCCATTGCATTCAATTACCAATACAGATGTTCCTCTAGGTACTTCTGATCAATACCACACTTCTGATCAGTATTTAGATCCCTCTAATGTGTTTTTTATATGTTAAAACGGAAATTGACAAAACCTAATGGTACAGATCTTGCTTCGGGGTGATGACCATAGAGTATATACAGAATCAAATTTCTTGGTATACATGTTTCACTCAGGTTGAAGTCTATTTTAACGGAACTTCACTAGGGGCGTTCAGTGGCTAATTATCCTCTATAGAAAGCTATATAGAACATTTGTTAAATTATTCAGACGACGCTAAAAAATCTCATCTCCAATCATGTGGTTTTTTATAGTTTCAAAGTATGAAGCTGCACAATAGATAACTTAGCTTTGCGAAGTTATTACTTATGAATTTTTACGACAGGAATTTTACGGATATCTTCTCTCAAGAAAGACTCATTCAACCATCTGTAGATACTAGAATCCTTTAACGCCAGATCCAAAGTGCGGACGTAAATTTGCTCTTAAAATAAAAAGTAAGCTATTGCGTACAGCTGTATTGTCCAGAACGCTGTTTTGCAAGCGTGTTTGGAGGCTATCTTCTATTGTTAGAAAGTGAAATTAATCACCAAGCGTGCATTTTGGAAATTGGAAGAATTCGCTGTTTTGAATTACGACAGCTTAAATATCCGAATTAAGAGAGTTGAACCAAGAATATTTAATATTCACTCAAAGGATTATCGAGTATGCAATATCCCTAACATTTGTGAATGGAAATTTACCCCAGAAAGTAATAATAGGTAGTGTGGAAACATGAAGGCAGCTACTCAGGAAATTATAAAAAATGTCACCATATAAGATTCACACCGTTCGATTAGGGAGGTATTCAGTTTAAAGTGTGTAAGTGGATTACCTCACGGAACGCGTGATTATGAAATGTTATAACAAACGCAGGACCTATCTCTCGTGTACTCGTCCTTTTACGACTAATAGCCAATACATGCTGTGTCATGTAATGATAGCGGGACAGTAGTTGTAAAATCTTTGAAGAAACGCAAAGGAAAATAGTATTT
This sequence comes from Trachelipus rathkii, assembly GCA_015478945.1. Classification (NCBI taxonomy): domain Eukaryota; kingdom Metazoa; phylum Arthropoda; class Malacostraca; order Isopoda; family Trachelipodidae; genus Trachelipus; species Trachelipus rathkii. The sequence goes on from JABUQX010020670.1 coordinate 37,191, forward strand.
ATACGCCTATGAATCTTACTGCAGAACCTTTCAGCTGGTAACGCCTATCATTTAAACATTTTGAGAAAGGCGTACATTAGGACTAAGTCTCTTTTGGATCAAAAGGTCTCACCAATCACCCATCACTGTATGGTCTATCGTTGAGCAAAGCCTCAAGCTCATTTGAATATTGACAGAGTACGCAACGGATTTTGAATTATTAAAGATATATGAAGAGGAAATAAAATCAGGGATGTTTAAGAATGGAACCTCGCTTTGTTTAGGAGTGGTTCGCTATTAACGAAAATAAACGTCGTGGTTGAAAGTTGGAATAGGATACCTGCTTCGTATTCGAAGTACATACACCTCGTTACATCAGCCGCAACAAGACAGTTGGGAATTTCCGGTTAGTAGAGCAAAAAAGCGGATACTGTTACACATAATTTGATTCTTGTGAACTTAATAATGTATTAATTGAATAATATCATTATATCACCCTTTATTTTTAAAAATAAAAAAAATTTCAGCTTGAAGTTAAACAGTCGTTAAACTCACCCGGTTTCAACCACTTATATTCTATGATGTGGAATGAGTCTATTGTATTTATGTTCATTATATGCTTTTTAGAAATAATGTATGTTTTAATAAACTGAGATAGGATATATTGATTGTGCTATAGAAAATTTGTTAGTGTCATTGATTTTATAGTTGTCTGGGGAATGTGAGTGTAATAAATTTGGCGTTTAGAAAGTTTTAAAAACTCGATTTATACCGTCTTAGAAGTAACTGCGGGGGTAGTATAGAGGGATGTAGGGTGTGAGGTAGGGGTGGGGGGTGGGGGGGTCGGGGGGTGGGGGGGGCGGGGTGGGGGTGTGGGGGTGGTTTAAGGGGGGGGGATGGAGGAGGCGGGGGGAGGGGAGGGGGTAGGTGGGGGAGGAAAAGTGAGAGGGTTTACGGGCAGGGGAGGGGGAGGGATGGTGAGGAGTGAGGATGGGAGGGGAGGGGGAGAGGAGGTTAATAGTAAGGTCATCTAGCATAATAGCTTGAACCGAATACACTGAAAGATATTCAAATGATTAAATTTAACTATCATAGGTATGATAAATGATATATGACATCCAATATGAAGTATGAACCAAATGTATGTAGTGTATAGAAAGATAAGGTCAAATAGGTAAATTTATATAGGTAATAGGATATATATATGAAGAGTTGGTTTTACAATGATTTCGTGGGCGAGGAATTTTAGTAAAAACATTGTTTATGTTGTATAATAATAGACACACGTGCGATGTGGTTTTGTCTAACTATATACGAAGATTTATTAAAGCTTATATAAATGAGAAGGTATTAAAACAAAAATAAAAGTAGAGAATAGAGAAGTAATAAAAGTAACAAAATAGAGTAAAATAAAAAAGTAATGTAAAACTAAAAAAAGAAAACGCTCTAAATTCATTCAATAGCAAAAATTATGTACGGGAGTAAAAGTGGATTTTTTTAAAATGAAAAAAAAGCCCAGTAAAGCACTATGAGGTAAAGCAGTTTAAGAGCAGTAAAAATAATGAGTTAAAGCAGTTAAAGCATATGATAAAGGCAAGTGTAAGCAGTAAAATATTATGAAGTATAAAGGCAGTTAAGATAGCATATGAGTTTAAAGCAGCTAAAGGCATAATGGGAGTGTAAAGCAGCTAAAGCGAGGTTGAAAAACAATGAGTTTAAAGCAGTGAAAGGCATATGAGGTTGAAAGCAGTAAAGCAGTAAAAACATATTGAGTTTTAAGCAGTAAAGCAGGAAAACAAAAGATACTAATCGCGCTTTGTTATGCTAGGGGTTTGGAGTAAACACCTCTAATGATTACTGTTTTACTGTTTTAAAGGTAGTGTAGATGCTATAAATTATTAATGAGTTTAAACAAGTAAAATACTATTGAGTTGTGTAAAGCGGAGGTAAAAGCTAATGAGGTTAAAGCAGTAAAGCGGGAAAGTAAAAACGATATTGAGTTATAAACAAGGTAAGATCATGAGTGAGTTAAGACAGGTAAAGCAGTAATAACGTGTGAGTAAGAGCAGTTAAAGCATATGAGTATTAAAGCAGGTTTTAAGAGCGAGTAATAGAACATATGATGTATAAAGCAGGGTTGAAAAGCAGGTAAGAAACAAAAGATACTAACTCCCTTTGTTTGCTGAGAGAAGCAAGCTCTGATTGATTAGCAATGGTTTTACTGGTTTAAGGTATGGTAATGATTAATTAATATAGGTAGAGTTAAAGCAGTAAAAACGGGTATCCATGAGTTAAGCAGGAAATGTAAAGCATATGAGTTAAAGCAGTAAAGCAGTTAGTTAAAAAGTATGAGTTAAAGCAGTAAAGGCCAGTAAAGAGTATAAAGCGAGTAAGCAGTATAAATACATGAGTTAAATCAGTGAGAGCATAGAGTTAGAAGCAACGGTAATCAGTATAAACAATGAGTGTAGAAGCGAAGTAAAGATGCAGTACAGAGAACAAAAGGCATACTAGAATCCGTTTGGTGCAGGTAACGAGACCTACTAATTGATTTACTGTTTTACTGTTTTAAAGGTTGTAATGTTTAATAAATATATGAGTTAAAGCAGTAAAACATATGAGTAGTAATAGCGGAGGTGTAATGAGCCGAGAAGAAACAAAAGCAGTACTAATCCTTTGGTTGCGTAGGCTTAACACCGTTCTATTGATTTAGCGTGAGAATTACTGCTTTGAAGGTTCTGTAAGAGTAGTATGATTATTATAATAAAAAAAGGTTTAAGTATGAAATAAAAATGAGATGATTCATAGTATATGGGTTGAAAGAAATTCATAGTTGATAGGTTGTACATTCGATACCAGGTCTATTTTTACGGGTTTTCGCACAGGGGTAATATTGCGCGCTGCGGGGCGCACGCGGCGCGTTACGCGGTGGAAAATATTGCGCCTGCGGACGCGACGTCGGAGGCGGTTACGCGGGGGGGGGTTAATCTTGCGTGCCTGCGGGGCGGCACCGCGGCGGTTTCGCGGATGGGTTGCACTTGCGGACGCGGACTCGGAACGTTTGCGGTTCACTGTCTCAACATGTGTGTAGTCTCTTTAGATATATATTCTGTCGTACTTTAAGTGTTAGAAAAAAGACTAAACATCATTAGTAGGAAGCATGCCTAAGCAATGTTGTAATATACACCTAATTGAGGACCGCTCATACCTGTATCGAAACCTAGGTAACACCATAGTTAGGCGGGTATTCTAGAGCGTCAGGGGTAGGCTGAGAAAAAAGGCATGGAAAAAAGTAGGGGCGAGGTACTCAGGTTGGCACTAGATGTGGCAGCTCAGCTTGGCACTATGGTGGCACTGTCACTATGCGCACTGCGATTTCGCATTGCACTTGGCACTACGATTGCACTCCTAGCACTCATTGCGACTCACCTGGCACTTCAACTTCTGGCACTCATCTGAATACTGCATAAGATACTAAAGAACAGAACTTCCTACGGTGATTGGGGAACCATGTCAAAAGTGAGCCGATCAAGAAATCGATGAGTCATCAAGTCTGGAGATCGATCCAGAGTATAGATCCAGCAAGGAGGTGAGCGGTCATCAAAGATGAGTCAGTCAAGTAATGCTGAGCCATCAAAGATGAACCAGTCAAATGGTTAGCTGGGAAGCCACCAATTCAGCTTGAGCCATCAATATGAGGTGGTATCAAAAGATGACGTCAGTCAAAGCTGGAGTCATGCAAGAGCTGAGATGAACAAAGAAAGTAAGTGTGTGTGATGGTGTGCGACGCGTAGTGTGTGATGTGAAGGGACTTCGTGTGTTGGAAGGCGAGCTCGTGTGTGGATCGTGTGTGTGTAGTGTGGTAGTGGGAATTGTGTGGTAGGTGATTGTGGTATTGCGACGCGCGGAGTGGAAGAAGAGGAGATGGTTCAGGGACAGATCGCAAGTTGACAGAGGGTCAGCGGGTACGCGTACTTACTCATGTTGCAACAGATATCGCTACCAAAGGCAAGTGTACAAGGGTACCTGGGATGAGTACATCAAGATAATCCGGGAGTCCTACTGAATCCCTACGCAATGAGCCGTTTAAGGAATGGCGTCAAGGTTGTAAGAAGAGTGTCAGATTGTCAACGCATTGATAACGGTATCAAGGCCGAAGTATCAAGGTCAAGACAGAAATATCATGGTCAACCAAGGTAAAGACATCAAAAAAAAAATGGAGGCTAAGTACCCTATAAGCGGGGGCCAAAAATAGTGGAGACACGAAGGTACGACGGTGCTTCGCAATCCGTAGTCTGGCAAGCCCCTCTGCGAAAGGGGGCGTCAAAATCAGGCCAAAAAAGGTCAAGGCCAAAAAGAGAGTCAAGGGCCAGGTAAAAAGTCGTTCTTGCGGCGGCACGTTGGAGGCAACAAATGACCTTGCCTGAGCATACTACAATATATTAAAAAGTAAAAAAATCATATTTTAACCCAGAACTAATATTAGAACTGTAATAATATATAGTAATATTATTATATATATATATATATATATAGTAATAATATATATAATATATATATATATATAGTAAATAGTATATATATAGTAGTAATATATATAGATATATAACATATATATATAGTATATATATATAGTTAGATTATAATGTTGTGTGTATAGTGGTGTTAGTGTGTGTGTGTGTGTGTGGATGTGTGTGTGTGTGTGTGTGTGGGATGATGTGTGTGTGGTGTTGTGGGTCTGAAAGGCGGTAGTGTAAGTGTGTATGTATGTGTTGTGTGCGTTATGTGCAGATTACAAATCCTCGGATTCTGTTAGTTATAAATATATAGTGTATATATATTATATATATATAATATATATTTAAGTAGATATATATATATGGTATAATATATATATAGATATTATATGATTATATATGATATATATGAGAGTGGGTAGTATATTGCTGTATAGGATATATAGGGTAGTCATAATATCAGGGATAACTTTTAGGCTGGGGTCAGTATAGTAGTATATAGTATAATATATAAGTATATATGAGGTATAATGGATAGTATAGAGTAGTAGGTAGTGATATATAATAATATATAATAGTTAATAGTTATATGATAGTAGGTAGTATTAGTAGTAGTATATGAGCTATAATATATGGAGTAGGGTACTGAGTAGATGGAACTCATAATTGGTAGGTACATAAAAAAAACACATGATAGGGGAACAAGGAGTATAAGTATATATATATAATTATTGAAACATAATCCTTTTGTTCTGAAATTCAATATTCAATTGCAATTAAACAGTAGAATATATAATAGGTATTAGTATATATAGTTTATATGTATATATATATATATATAAAGATATAGTAGTATTAGGTAGTAAGTATAATATAAGAGTAAGATAATGATAGAGTTATAATTAATAGGTATATAGAAATGAGAGGGATGGTAGTATATATGATAGTTAGGATATTATATAATATAATATATAATATATAGGTTTAAATTATAATATTATATGATTATATAGTTATATAAGTATATATATATATATAATATATATATATATATATAATAGTATAATATAAATTTATAGTAAATATAATATTATATATGATATAGTATATATAAGATATTATAATAGTGGAACTCAAGTGATAGGGGTACAAGGACAGAAACGCATGATAAGGGTGTAAAGAGAGGAGTAAATAATAAGTGTACAAAGTAGAAATTCACAGAATATGAAAGGGGTAAGGTGGATATATGTGGATTATAGTAGGATATATAGTGTAAGAGTTGAGAGTAGGAGTGAGTATATATATAGCCAATGCATCGAGAAAAAACGCACCACTAGGTTGGAAATGCCACTCGCTGGAGGAGAAGCGGGGGATGGCCCTAACCCATAGAAAACCCGCAGGAGACAGACACCAGAGGACAGCAGCACACGTGTAACTGATGTGAACGCCACCCAGTGAGAATTGGCTTGTGCGAGTATTGAGAGGCATCGTCACGCGGAATAACATTTAGGAGTGGTGGGAAAATAGGCAGATAAAGCGCGGTAACTGGCTAGGTAGAGGTAGGGTGTGAGGGGTTGAGGTGGGATGCGGGGTGAGGGTGAGATCGAGCGAGTGAAATCATTCACGTACGAGCGACTTATCGATACTGATAAACATGAGAGAGAGAATAGGTGCGTCAATAACCTGTAGAAATCAATGGCGGTGCACGGAGGAACAATGACTCCTACAGCGCCGGGAAGGACACCGGGTACGGACCACTTGGTTCGTACTGGTTCTGTGTTGGCGCACACAAACGATGCACGGGTGGGATCCATTGGTACCAGGCGCTATCCCTTGACACTGGATCGCCGGACCTAGACTAAGGTAGCCACAGTGGCCACGACTATCCTGATGGAAGACGGTATTGAGATGATACGTCTGCGTGCATACAGTGGGGAGCCGCAAACAAGAGCGGACACGAACATCGTCAGAGTACAGCTATAAGTGAGTGGGTACACGGCACCATGGTGGTGTGTAGTTGGACTGATACAGCGGTGCGTCGTAGCGTCCTGTGGGGGGAACAGTAATGTACTGGCATCCGGGAGGCCGGGGTATGACCATAGGGTGCCGACTCGCACAACCAACGGCAGCATTCGAAGGGGCGCTAGTAACTGGGCATTATCCCCGAGAACGACATCCAATTGTGACGGTCGACGATTATGGCGACAAGGGGTGCTCTGTACAGAAACGAGAGGATCGGAAAGTGGACTTTCGGTACGCCGTATCAGACAGGCGTGCTAGAGTATACCGACGACCGACGAGAGGTACAGCGTAATGCAATGTGCTAGCAGGGTGCCGCGAGCAGTTTGGAGGATTTGCGTACGGTTATGGTGCGATCTAGGGAGGCATCTCTTGGTATACGGGGCCTACGGAGTTGCATATCTTCGATGGAGGCACGGCTTACAGCCATAAGGTTATATCAATGCAGGAGCATGCGTTCTGAGACCAGACAGTGTGCGGTGCCAGTATGCCCCCTAGCGTAGTCAAGTGAAGCTCTTATCATTCACGCGTAATGCGTAGACCAAGGCCACAGGACCACACAAGGCCGTGCGGAGATATGGAGGCGAGCAGTAGCCCTTTAGGCACGTTCCAAATTGACGGCCTTATGCGAGATGGGCCCGAGGCGTTTATTGGATGCGCGGGACCTCAACCCAAGGGTCGGATACGAGGATTTGTGGGATATCCTGAAACATCGGATCAGACAGTGCAACCCCCTCTTCGACAAGCGCGCCGACATGCACGAGACGATGGATCAAAACGGCAACTTGTCAGGACATTGCGCTCACTTAGTCGGAGAGCATGTGCCAGGACGGTGTGTCAGGGCAGATCATCCGTTCCAGAGGTGCGAGTCTACATACGGAATGAGACAGACCCAAGACCCCCCACGCCGTCGTGGCCGAGTGTAGCGTAGGAGTTCCACACATTGTGTTAGTATTGCAGCGGCACGGCCGAAGGCGCTCGGAACACCACTTGAAACCACTTTGGGCGGTGCACCTTGGTCTCACCACTCATCCAACCACGTGGTCTGCTGGGGAAGGAATCCACAATGTTAGAATTGTTCGATGGTGCTCAATAGGAAGTGCTTTCGCGTTCTTCACCCTTTATTACCAGCTTGCCTTGCCACGACCCTGTGATGCGATTATTCTGACGGAGAGTGAGGCCGCTATAGGTCATAGATGATAAATGTATGAGTATTACATCCGTGATATATAGGTAAGATATAGATATATATATATAGTAAATTATATATGAAGTATAGGATAGTAGACTATATAGTATATAGTAGGAATATTATATATAATAGTTAGATATATAGAGATATAGTATTATTGTATATATATAATAGATATAGTATATATTATAGTATAGGTTAAATAATAGTTTATATACGCTGAATACTCAAGATAGATCAATTGATTACTTGAGGAGATATTAATAAGTGGTATAAAGCTTTATGTTTATTTACAGAGAGATATTAAATGAAGTCGTTAAATACTGTTCTAATGCCAAGGGAGAGTATCGTAGTCACAGTCAAGATAGTCCCGATTACGAGCGGACTCTTCCTAGTATGGCCACCTTCTTCGCTAGAAGTTCACATTTAAAGTTTTCACCGCTCTATGTGGTCAACTTTGAAGCTTGCTTAATGTATGATTCAATATGCCTTACACTACGGCTCATAGCATATAGAGAGGTATAACGACTTTTTTTATTATGGCGCACAAAGGAGGGTTATGAATTGATCGCCCATTTACAGAAAGCGCACCAGGCGTGCTATGGCAACACATAGCCAATACACACACTATGCAGTATAAGAGTATAATAGAATGATGTCGAATAACCAGAAAGCAGTATGATATAGATATAGAGAATAGTATATATAAGTATGTAATATAGTAGGGTAAGTATAGTAGTATATATATATAATATAGATATATGATATATATTATATTATGTAGCAGAGAGTAAGTGGTAGTGTGGTATTAATTTTTATAAAAGGAGTTGTGGGAGGTAGTAGATCATGTATAAAAAGGTTAAATATTTATTGTTTATGTGTTATTTTTATGTGTTAACAATACATTGGTGATGAGGAAAATAGTAAGTCTTGTGAGAAACTGCCCAAGATTTTTGGTTCTTCAGAATTTAGTTAAATTATATTATTGTTGGTGCAGGAGGCATCGGCTTAGAAAGCGGAAAGTGGTCGGGTAAGTGTAATTGTGTGAGAAGTGGGGACTATCTAGGGATATATATATAGGCATATATATAATAATTAGTAGTAGTAGGTATCTGTATATAATATTATAATATATATATATATAGTATATATAGGGTATAATATATAGTATAGTATATAGTATATATATAGTAAGAATATATATATAGATGATATAGTATATTATATAGATATAATATAGATTATATTATATATATTGAATAGATAATAATATTATTAAATATAATAAGATATAATATAATTAAATATAAAGATAATATTATATAGTATGATAGAGATATATATATAATAGGATTGAGGTAATATATATAGTAATATATTATATATATAGTAGTAGCTATAGATAATATAGATATATATATATATATTAAGTACAAATTACTTTTAAACTGCACTTTTTATTAGTTTCTCAGAGGGTAACACGGGGGGAACACTTAGAAAGTCGAGGTACGTTCTTGGAGGCCGCGGGTGGTATCCCAAGGCTGTCGTCCACCAACGTTTCGCATGATACGTTTTAAAAGTCTGCTCCCAGGAAGTGATAAATCTCAGGACTGCTCGCGTGTAGGAATTGAACTGCAGCGTCCGTCATCGCATGAGAGTTGCGAGTCGAGAACTGCGCTACGCCGTACGAGGGCGTTTATATCGGGGTAGATAGTAGTGAGTATATGGGGTAGATATCGTAGTAGTAGGTATTTATGATAGATATATATAGAGTATATATATATTATAGTAGTATTAGGGGTATATGATAGTGGTAATTAGTATAGAGGCAGGCTCATAGGTGATAGATAAGGGTGAGTATTAGGGTAAGTAATAGGGGATAAAGTGATAGGGTAGGTAGTACGGTGTATAATATCATATAGGGTATATAGTATTATAGTAGGTAGTATGGATATATAAGTAGGGTATATAAGTATCATTATATAATAATATGAATATATATAGTAGGGGGTATATAGCATATATATGAGTTCAGCGTTGGCTCAGTAGTTAAGGGCGTGCTTTTTGCGCTCTACCGTTACAAAAGAGTTGCGGATTCGGCTGCGTCAGCTATAGGTTCGGATTCCTCGTTCTGGCTACGGTGAGACGGTACACAAAAATATGTGGTCGTTCGGGAGTAGGAGAGGTTTTCTGTGAAATATTTACGCACCTTGCCAGTTTTACAGGTCATTAGTGACTTAGCACTAATCTCAATTACACGCACAATCACTACCAACACATTACAAGCGAGAACATCTATTCACACACGAAATCACCTCTCTCATGCTTCTCGCATTCGCTAAAGGCCGCGATAATTAGGATGCGAAGACCCACCTCCGTCGAGGTCGCAAAGGCCACGTCGATTGCGTTGCGCTGAAGCAGGGGGGTAGGGCGGCTGTCGGTACCTGCAATATCCTTGCGACTTAAATAATAGATGCTACTTGTATCAGGAAAGCCATACAGAGTTAGCTGTTCCCGACCAGAATATTCCGGAACTCGGGATTGAGTGCGGGGGGAGGGGATTGAGGTAAGCCTCCCAATCTCGGGATTGAGGCTATGGTGAGACGCGTAAGACGCAGTGTTGAAATCATGAAAGATAGCGCCCGACAAACTTTCGAAGCTTATGCGCATGGCGCGAGATATGTGGCGTATAATTGATTATCGTACGGTGAAGCGTCACCTGAAGTTTTGAACGTTATGAGGGTTTCGTGGTCGTATTGTGTAACGCACCTAGTAGTGATTTCGTGTTTGTGTACGATGTACTCTATAATAATCGGTTCATTACAACAGGTGGACAGCGTTAGTTTATCGTCCGCACCTTAATTGAAAGCGGAGTCCATACAGGCGTGCCAGCGACAGTATACTGTACAGTTTGAGGTCCCGAAACCATATGCGAAGTCCTCCATTTTATCTCTGGTGAAGAAGTTCGAAACAACGGGAACATTGTTGATGTCCATATGGGAGAGGCCGTCCAAAACCTCCAGAGAGAAAGGTGTAGGATGTGAAAAATAGATTGCTGGCCTCTCCACCTTGGTCCCTTGGTCCTTGCGTAGACTGTCACAGGAAATGGGGGTTTCTAGAAAGACACATGCCAACGTGCGTTTGCAAAGGAAGCACTTGTACACCAAGAGAGTGTCTCACGGCACCAGTACAAAATGTTATTAAAATTATTTGACCGATTACTTCAGTTCTATAACACGCAATCTGGGGCCGAGAGCGGAGATGGGACATAGTATATATTAATTATACGTATATAAATTATATATATATAGTTATAAATATATATATAGTATATATATATTATAGATATATTATTATATATATATATAGATAGTATATATATATAGTATATAATAATAGTATACTAAACATATCCCCATAGATGAGGTATATATTACTTCGAATCCGTTGAGAAAATATCTTACG
>JABUQX010020671.1:0-27500 GCA_015478945.1 Trachelipus rathkii
TAATCAATAAAATTTAGAAACTGCTAACAAACGCTCACTCAGATTATCGTGATACAATGATTGAATGAAACAATATTAAAATAACTCTCACCCTTATATAGGGCTTTTCGAACCTCGCAACTCCCTGTGATAGATGTTTAGAGTTCCTAGTGGCGAATGGTGAGTGTGTCGATTAGTTGATTCACATCAGACTCTAACGTGAACTGAAGCTAATAATATCTGGGAAACTACTTTTAGTTTTTGTGTTATCTCGCTCTATTTTAATCTCTCTCAAACGTATCTCGTCTTCTACACTTACTGAATATATTAAGTGTACTTATCTCTTCTCCTAGAGTGGGAAATAGAATTAATATATAGTTTTAATAAGATTCCATCAAATTCGTTGATCAGATGATCCTCTGGTGTACATATGCTTATTATTCTTTCCCGCTTCCCTCACATACAATTATTGACTCGGGTCATGGGTCATCAGCTTTCTAAGTATGGTCTCTCACAACTGCACCTAGAGGTGGTCTCAAAAGATTGGACACATCTGGTAGATTATATACTGTGAGAGTTTTAGCAAAATTTTAACTAGAGACTGTAGCTTAAGCAGTAATCGCTTCATCTCAAAGTATACGTAATAACTATTAAAAAACGAATAAAATATAGTGATATATATATACTCAAATCAAATATTATCATTATATCACTCTGCCTCACTTATCTTCGCTTTATCTGAAGAACTCACTGTCGACTCAAGCTCACTATAACAAGATGGATAAGAACCGTAACTGTGTACCATAATATCTAGTTTTCACCCAACTAGACACCTAACTCGATGAGGGCGCTCTAGAAAAAGAATATATCATCTCTCATATTTAATCCTCTTATCCTATATCTGTATAGTAGAGGGTGTATAGAAATACTCATTTACATATTCTATCTTCTGTATATGAAATCAATCAGCAAGATCAAGTGATATAGCTTATGACGATGTGTACTACTCGTAGATTCTCCCTCCCTCCTCCGCAACATCGAGTCTCATATATGGCTACAATTCAACTATAGTGATCCTCCTGATACGTCTCTGGAGTGTGTGAAATAGAACTGATTATCTCACCGAGTATCATTTATTCATAGCTCACAAATTTAGGATAATAGCTCTCAGAAATACAGGAATATCATCACTGTGAATACGTTTAATTAAATACAATGAGATATTGAAGAACAAATTAAAAAAACTCTCCCTCATTATTTGAGTTGTCGAACCTCACCGTCAATCTACTACCTCGTAGCATTTATGTGAGTGAGTGATATTATTGTGATCGCAGAGGCGATGTGTGAATCGATGATGACTAATAGATCGTTAGCTCAAATACGTGACGAGATTGGCCTGAAAAATAACAAAGATTTGCCACTCTTTATTTTTTTCTCGTAAGATAGTAGTAACATTAATGCCAAGTGACTCTCGCATCTTGTGCATCAGTTGAAGCCCTTGGACTAGACTCTCTCTCCTCCCTACTCCTTCACCGTCTATGTCAGGGTTACGACCAAAAGATTCGCCACGCAGAGTGTGCGGTTAGCACTAACTCAGTGGGTGCAGTATATTGCCAACACTCGTGCTTCCCGCTACGATATTAGTCATAACATAGAGTTTTAACCATGCACTGTATCAAAACAGCTAAACGCAAAGATGTCTCCTCGTAAAAGTAAAATGGATGAAGATAACAATTCTAAAACTCCCACAACTTATCTTGGCGAGTATCTCCCGAACACCCTCGCCATCTCACTCCACGAACAAAGGTTGTATATAGCTCGTATATGCTCGTGTTGATTACGAAAATATGACCGTTAGATCGCATCACGTAGGAATATGAGAGACTTGGAAAAGAGAAAATACACTGATCTCTATGTATTATCTTTGTCTATAGAGAGATCTCTACTAAGTTGATGCATACCCACGTGTGTAGAGAATGTGAGACATAGGATCTCACAATAGTGATGTAGCCTGAGTTATATGTAACTTGACGCACAGTATTGAATTCACCGCCTGCACCGAGTCATACGAGCCGTGCTCAAGGCGTCACACAGAGGAGGTACACTAATACTCTAAGTAGTGTAGTGGGCACACTAGAAGGTAATTTTCCTCTTCAAGTAACATGAATTCATCACCGTAGCCAACTGTATATATAACTATACGCTCAACCTCATGAGCTTTCTCAGAATAGTGATATTACTACTGTGTATATACCAGATAGCATTGATTAATTAACACTCTCCCATATTAATGCAGGGTGTTACGTGTAAGCCCTCTCAGCTCGCAGGACACTCTCTACCCTACTGCACAGTTAGGTGATAGCATAGATGTTCCACGTTTATTGATACGAGAGTCTCTTATGTGAACTCAGATAGTCTATGTGTCGACGAGTGTATCTCGTGAGTATGTATAAGTGTAGAGTAAAATATCTCTATCTCATCTGAGCTCATCCTATCCTCTCTGTTTTATTGTACCTCTTACTATTACTCATTCCTTCTCAAGGAAGTGTTAATATCAGGCAGTCTACTTAATAACGTTCTTGCTACAGTGAACCTTCTGGACAGTCTATCTCCCGCTCCCATCATCTCATCAATCTGAGGTTTACAATAAGTGTATTACACTACTCAAGGTTAGTCTACTCTGAGGGTAAGTTTATAACGTAGTTATCTAGTATTATACATAAATTTTAAGATAACTGTCATTAACTCTCAATACGTATGATAATTCTTAAACTAAGTTCGTTAAATAAATTGAGTGTTTAAAAGTATAACTCTAAAAATATAAATCATCTCCTACCTCATTTATGTGTTTCGTAAACCCGCACTACACTACTCTCGTCTCAGTTAGTTATGCATTAAGACGTGTAATATTAAAATATACCACTAGACCTCTACATAATAGTGTGAATAGGCTTAAAGGAAATTCACTACCATTTTCCTCTTGATATAAGATTTAACTATTAACTTCTCTCTCTCATGTAAAAGTATAATAAGTAGTGACATAAGTCATATAATATCATATTGATCACTCTATGACCTCTGAGCATAGATCTCTACTACCTCCGCCCCCATACTCAGTATCATATATGAGGCACATACAGGGTGCTTATCTCGTGGTTGAAACCTTAATTAAAGAAGTTAAAAATCTAATAAATTTATTAGAACTTGTCTTAAACAAACTAACTATTATATATCACAATTAAATAATTGGTTTAAAGAAATACATATTTTTATTAATACTCCCTCACTATTATTGGTTATTTTCTGAGTAAACTACCGCATACCTCACTTACATCTCACTAGTCAAGTTAGTGAGTAGTATAATATGTCTCTCTTAAGAGTTATATACGTGGTGTATTACCACTAAGACTACTACGTGTGAGAGATGATGTACCTTAATATAGGAAAATAATTATCACATATCTACCATATATTTATTCTTACTCACTCCTGAGTAGATTATCTAATTTTCATTCCATATGAGATAGAATTAAATAGCAATAGAAACATAACACATTAATGACCTCTGGCAGATCTCCCCGCCCCACTCGGGTCTAAGTTGGTTAACACACTATATGGTTGTGTGTAAATGTATGTATCTAAGAGTGTGGGTGTATGAAAGTAAACACACTCTGTTCTCACCACACTGTGATAATACAAGATATATATATGGATCAAGCTGCTTAAGTGCAAAGGCATGCAGTACACTGTTATCTGAGCCTCATCACATCCCCGTGTGAACGTAGCTCTCGAATCATTATATGCAAATAACTCACACCTCATTTAAATATAGGAGTGTGTCTCTTCTCGAAACTCCTCGTCACGCGCGCCTTCAGCTCAAGCCTCTACGTGGAGCATATAATGCTTGTCATTGGCCAAAGAAAATGACATAGTGTGACCGCTGCACTATCAGAACCCTCAAGACAGTGGTGTGAGTGGCAGAGAAGTAGCAAAGTGTGAGAAATTAGCGTGTCTTCATAATATTCCTACATACATCCGCTTTCGAAGACTCTATAGCTGGCCAGATTTTATACACATTACTCTCGGGATCAAACCATATTATCTGTATTTCACCAATTCAAGTCAGCATGTTTAACACTCTATATACAAATATATATATTTCTGTATATTCCAAACGTAGTACCAGTTTGCAAAGATCACTCATTCGTAACTCCACTACCTTGGATATCTACACTTTTCACGATTAACATTTACTCTTGATATATCTATTTTGTTTCGTCACTCCTCATCATTTCACACTCAAGCACAAAACTTAGTTTACGGCCGGAGACGGGCATCGAAGATTTCTGTGCTTAGACCCCAGCAGATTCCGAGACGACTGTTCAAGAACTATGTAATTATCCACACTCACTCCGCTCCGAAGATTAGAACCGTCATTTGTAATATTCTTGAAATATATGATCGATATATAGATTGAAGCTCGCAATGCAGTATATACTTGTACTGAGCGATCACTGCGACGCTCGATGTATGAGTAAATCTGTTCATGGCCTAACCCATAAATGCTTAGTATAATACCTAATGTGCCTTAGCCTCGGGTCTCTATCCTTATTCTTTTCAGCTCTCTATTTCTCTCAAGTGGCTTCTATTACCCTACCTCTTTTAATTCTTATTGTACATCGATATACCAACTCACACCTCACCTCTTCTTGTGTCGTGTAGAACACGCATATATATACCTCATAACATATGACTATGCATCCCTTGTATACCGGGATGATTTGCGACGACATTTCTGAATATAATAGCTCTGCCCACTACATAGTGAACCAGTTTATAACAATCGTGTCGTCTTATACTTGATAATATTCCCTCTAACTCGACGAAGTCCCTAAAGCCCTCGACCAATGTCTTTACATCTGTGA
The DNA here is from genome assembly GCA_015478945.1 of Trachelipus rathkii. Classification (NCBI taxonomy): domain Eukaryota; kingdom Metazoa; phylum Arthropoda; class Malacostraca; order Isopoda; family Trachelipodidae; genus Trachelipus; species Trachelipus rathkii. The sequence goes on from JABUQX010020671.1 coordinate 4,905, forward strand.
AGTGCTAAAAATGTGAATATCATTTATATCTTTTATGCTACAGTGTGATATTATACGTGAATACCATCTCACTCATAAACCTCTTTAACTATTCGAGTAGTGGCACTCCTCTTGTTTGATTATAGCTATTCTCTAGACACGCTCATGTGTAGACGCAAGGGACTCTAGATGAGGTTGGTCTCTTCTCGCTAGCGGCACTGCATGCATAGATTACACACAAAAGGAAGTGAATATGACATTCTTAGTGTTACTATATATGATATCACTCACTAGTAGACATATGTGGCTCCTCTCCTCACATAAGATTGTGGTGAAGAATATATAGGAGATAGTCAATACACAACTTTATACAGAACACGTCGCTCTACAAATGCGTCCCACACTTAGCTTGGATTGGACACGTGATGATCTATTCTGCATTTCTATGTCGCGTCATCGACTCGAGTTGCTGTCTACGTAAGGAATGTATAAATCTTATCTAGTGAACACGTAATATCATATTATCGCACCTATGTTATACTATCTCAATTATCTCATAGCTAGCTCCTATCGCGTGACACAAGAACTAGCTATAATTACCTCCGCTTTGTAGTACTCACCAGGCTCTATGTCACAGTGCGAGAATTTCACACGCTATACTAGACCAATTTTCTCACGACTCTCATTACAAGTGACATGAGATACTGTGAGATTACTACTATGATCCCGTACATGTTAGCTCAAACCCAGACACTTTCAACATATAGTGTAACACGAAGAAACGTCTTAGTTAGGAGACAGAGTGTTCTTCTGCTGACAGATATAGATCCTCCCTAAAATTTTTCTATGGTATACTCAAGACGTGACTGTAGATCTTCTCCCGCTTAACGTGAGAACATGATATACGGAGTGATCCGTGCCCCAGATAAGCCCAATCGTAATGTCGTGTATCTCGTTTTGTCACTGCATCTGAATCGGGTGAGAGATGGAGATCACATGAAATATAGACGAATGTGTTCCAAGGTATAACATGTTAGTCACTCTTACTCATGTCACTATAGATCTAGGTATAGATATACATCTCGCACTATAATCTTGTGAATCACGAATGGTGCTAGTTAGATTATAGAGTATACTGATTCATTGTTAGGAGATATAGATATGGATCGCGTATACGCATCGTTCCATCATATACTACGTGAGCTCTTCTCGTCTCTATCCTGACAACAGGCTTGCATTCCTGATGCTGTTGTGACATCTAAAAAGTGTCTCGAAGAAGGTATATCTTGGATTGAATGCCAAGGTGAAGTTTGGTTTATACACGCTTGGCCCACTACTCTTAATCTTGCGACGTTTGGATGAGGGGCGTTGCTCTGGATGGAATGATATCTCGCAAAGAGAGAGCGCTCCAAATAGATAGGGAGATGAATGTTATAAGTTGTTTTCTATAACTTAATTGATAATTGTGACAGAACGGTGTTTTTTGATGACTCAGTTTTTGTATCTATAGTGCGCTCAGTGTTATAAATTATACATTTGTTTGAGTTTAGGCATGAAAACTGGATCTCACTCAACGTTAATTATCTACGAATTAGGCAGCTGATATAGATATTTCTAGCTCGTGACATAACTTAGTCTATCGACTCCTCATGAGTTTTAACTGGTAGTAAAATTGTGTGTGATAAGGGCGTGTGTTTTCGGTGAGGATAAATCTTGTTAAGGGCGATTTTAGGGGTGCGAGAACTGCTGCAAAATATGACATTTAAAGATATGTCAACCTATAGTTTCATGCTACTCTGTATGTTTGTAACATAAATAGAGTTTAAAGATAATCTATATGCAACTAGAGAGATATATTCTGTTGATGAGTGAATCTTTACTCACTTCTATTAATGATAAACGTATCTTCATCAAATGATTGTGCTCATATTATATCTATATTCTCAATATATATTGTTGGATCAAACATGCGTAACTATGGAGCTAGTTACCTAATTAGAGACGTAAACGCAATATGTAAAAGAAAAAGATAGCGGAGTCTCTAAAAGTGCGTCGAGTAAGGATATATCTAAGTATAAAAAAACGCACGCTCAATTAAAAAATATAGGTAATGAAGTATAATATTTAATTAATGTATTACTTATATTATCTCACATATATACCTATGACGTATATCTAGGTCTCAGAAATATGCAGAGAAGCTCAATGTCGACAGGCAGTGCGCACAGAGGTATCACTATGACATATAATATATATATGAGCTTCTAAACCTCTCAGTACTACGCAAGTCACGTCCGTAACGTGGTAAAGTATAAATCCAAACTAGTATAAAAGATACTCTCTCTGAATACCGATGCACGATTATAGAATAAGCAGAATAGGAGATCATACGCGTGGAAATGTAATCTTAATATAAGTCTCTCATTTTCTCATGTGATTAGTTTAATATCCATCTATTCGTGGAATATATGACATGTGCTGCTAACTCTCTTAACTATCTCTAGAGCGCCGTATAAGAAGATGCATATATTAAATTTGAGGTTAAGAACTTCTTAATTTTCACAGATGGTAATTATCTCTTTTTGTAGTTAAATAGTTTAGGTAATATGTTTTTTTATGTCTTCTTGTGTTAGAAATATTTAACTTTACACTTAGTTCAGGTGCATTTCTGTGGGGCAGCTGGCGCTTCGTACCATATGTGAACGTTCTTGCCGTTGAACGATCCCCTGTTATTACGTTAGACTAGTTCGTCCAGAGGCCTTTGCTTCGAGTTAAGCGTTAAGTTAAATTATGATAAAGAGTGATGTCTGGGAATAAACTATCAACTGCTATTGAGTGTGTTCAATTTTGATAGTACTCTCTTACAATTTCTATCGTAAGTTTTCTCCTAAGTGCGAGAGATATCAGATACGATGTGCTTTTGAGATATCTAGCAAAGGTTCTAAAATGATAATTAGTTCCTGCCGGTATCTAGATCAACTATTAACTACTAAGTGTATCCCTTCTTACCTCACACGCAGCATAATGTATACCATCTTAGTTTTATAGCCCGCACTACGCTCTTGCGTGTTGTCGATATCCCCATATGACATTTCTCAGAGTATGTGTGGATCATTTGGGCGCGAGCTAGTGGTCATGTGTGATATACGCTACAGTGCAAGTCAGTAGAAGAATCATCGAGTCTCTACATATAGTTATATATTTCTAAAAAAATTATGACCTCAATCTTTTTCTTACTGGAAAAGTACTTGTTTAAACTCATAATTCGAAGCGCATTTTACATGTTTTACCTTTTAACCAGCTTGTTAATAACGTTATTTTTTAGGACGTTCGAGAGACTACCTCAATCGATTTCTATGAGGTAATTAAATGTTAAACATAACTGAGACTCTAAGATATAAATGTATAGTCTCTCTTTTGGTTTTGCTGTGGCTGTTTTTCTCTCTCTCTAAATAGTGCTCTTAACGTGTTAAGGAGGAATGAGGCTGTTAAACTCATGTTCTTTACCATTATTATAAAACTTCTATTTAAAGATTGGTATTTATTGCTCCTATTGCGCTTTACTATATATTATAATTATATAGTTATATATTATGTATAATAATCTCAAGTATTTTTACTACTATACCGTGATAAGTATTAGTCACCTCTCATAGTGAGTGTGATCCTATAGATCACGATTTAGTGGTGAGGCTCATGGAGAGATTCTGCTAACTAATAGATGCTGTCTCACTGTCAAGAGTTAGACTTGTGCTCCATTATTAAATTATATTCATTCTTGAGGTATATGATAGTTATATTCACTTTACAGAAGGAAAAAAAATGGTGTGATATTATAACCATATTATGATTAACCTCTCGTTATTTTTAGGTGTATCTAAAGTTATTAATATATATTATATGAATAACTACGTCTGTCAATACTCTATAATATATCTGCTATTTATAGAGTGTAGTATATATGTGCTCGTGTATATAGTTTCACGAAATACACTCATATATATATAATATAAGGGGAGTTATTAATATTTTATTATATGGTGTCTATAAAATGATTGCCACATATAATAAGTTCTGAAATAACTGTTGACCGAGTGTTGCACGCTCAGAGAATATTTTTGTACTCGTGATAATAGTGTGCTCTTAATGATTAATTCCGGATATAACCATGAATCTTTAGTATATCCTCAGAGTTACCGTTTTATAATTACGCCCGTTACTTATATAATAAGTAAATTACATACTACTCATGTGATGTATACTCTATTTGAATACCAGTGGGTAGGCGTGAGGGAGATATAATTTCAATGCTCAAGATTAAGTCTCGTATACTACTGTCTCTCAAAGTATTGATACTTGTGACCTATATTCTTCTGGTAGAAGATTGTTAAATCTTTATCATAAGTGATAAAATATTGATGTAAATAATATATTATCCTTATTTATCGGTCTCTCTCAGTAATATATATATATATAATATATTATTTATTATATATAATATTATATATTATATATATTATTAGGTGTGAGTTCTAATAATCTATGATATAGTTAAAATATTACTACGTAACTTGGGTTATTCTAAACCTATTGAGCGTATATAAGCTAGGCTAGAGGGTGACGTGAGGTGAGTCGAAATACCAATTAAGGTAGTGAAGTTGTTATATATTGTAATATGGTTTGCTAGTTACCGATCTATGTTAAATCGAAACTGTGTAGTTGTGAATCCTTACAATTAAATCCAATATGTTCTCATAAATATATTTATGAGTTATTTACATTTATATATAGATTATACCGTTATCTTCCCGAGAAGTAACTACCTAGTGTATAAGGACCCTATTGACCCCTGAGATATAGGGTCAGTTATGATAGATGATTATCATGACACTATAATAGAGTTCACTGTCTTAAATAGTATATTGATACTGCTCACTATTATTCATATTTCATTTAAGTGTAAAGATATATATTGTTAATCTTTCATAATCATTTACTACAATATTTAGTATAATTTACATCTTTTTAGTATCCTTTCATCTGGTTGTGTAATATATATAGTATTATGGTATTTCAATAGTTATACGATAGGAGTATTGCTCTCTCGTATACTTTTACTACTCTAGACTCCGTGGAAAATGAGATTGTTTAGGAGTGACAGGGAGTTACTCACTCTGGTGAAAACCCAATAAAATTATAATATTAATTAGGTGACTATTATATTTTTATCACTCTTAACAAATAAATTCCTTCTTAGGTAATATGATTTATTTACATAAATATTTATACAAGCTTTTGCTTTTAAATTTTTTTTTCTCTTTTTACGTTTTTTTTTTTTTCATTCCCTCCACTTAGTTCAAGATAACTTTAGAATTGAAATATAATTAATAATTATTTTGAGGTTTTTCTCATATAAATAATAATAGAATTTAAGTATTAATTATTACTGAAACAATTTGGTCCGTAATTTAATATTATATTAAATGGAGTAAACCTCAGTAATAGATTAGTTATTGTTTATGTGAACTATAAAGAATTACCATAATTTGAAAAGCTGTAACCTCAAGAGAGTTATTATCTTATGATTTTCTAGAGTTGAATTAATTGATATAATAATATCACTTTATTATAATATATTACGTAAATAATTTTTCATCCCATACTTTTACATATATTTCTATAGAGTAATGAGAGTTGAGATGGTGTATATACATAGAAAGAATAGTCTACGGTTTTAATATCTTTAAATTCGTATAATTAAAAAGTAATGATTGTTACTCTTATTTTTTACAAGTTAAACCTAACAAAAACAATATTCTATTGCCATATATTAAGTGCCGATGTTATTGTGAGTCGGTGAGTGTAAATAAGAGTATACGAATGTCCTCATATCTATGTTAAATAATATAGTATAATCTATGTTAACAACTGTAGTGTCTCGGTGTGAATTCTAAGAAGTGTCTCTCTGGATATAGTTAAATATTACGGTGAGAGATGTCTCTAATGTGAGATAGTCAGGTAATTTTCAAGAGGGTATGGTGAGATCGGAGTCGGTAGTCTGATAAATTTATTAATACTGTGATTCGAAACCGACTCCACAACCCTGCCCAGTATATCGACTAATCAATTGTGAATGAGTCGCTTTTAATAGGCTTCGTCTTATCCTCGAACGCTCTTTTTTCTGGTAGACCGATCCTATTAATATATCCCTAGGAAGACTTCATTTTATTATATATATTATTAAGTATAAAATGTGTGTGTGTGTATTATGTGTGTTTGTGTGTAAGTATGTGTATATCATTATTGTATTGTGTGTATTGTTTGTAGATGGTGATCTTCAACTCTCCTTATCATTATATTATAATATATATATAACTATAATATAATAATATAATATTACATATATATATATATATATTATTATATTATATATATATATATACACGTAATATATATAAATTACATATATATATATATATTATTATATATATATATATATTAATATAATTATATATATATATATTTAATATTATATATATATTTATATATATATAATATATATATTATATATTATATATATTTATATATATAATATTATATACTATATCAATAATACTTTATTTTTTTTTTGTAAAACACTTTTAGGGTTAGGTTAAAGGTATTAAATAATAAGGTTTATAGTGAATTAAAATGTTTAGGTTTTAAGTTTAGGTTTTAGCTTAGTATATAAGTTAGGTAGATTAGGTTATGTAAATACCTAACCTAAACTTTATATTAATGAACCTGTATCCATATATATTTCAAATCTTATAAATATATATATATATATATATATTATTATTTATAATATATTTATATATTATTAATATATATATATTATTAATATATTATATATATATATAATATATATATATATATATATATATATATATATATATATATCATATTATAGAATTAATAAATTAATTAATATAATCTATTTGTATATTATATTTGATTAATCTTAATAACACGTGTTGATCGTTTATAAATTACTAATATGTGCATAAGAAAATCGAATATAATTTTAAGTTACTTCTTTATTCTACTTCTCTGTTTCTTCTCTCTCTCTCTCTTCTCTAATATCTCTCTATCTTTATTATGATTATTATTGTTATATTATTATTTATTAATTATATTTATTATATTTTATTATTATTATTTCTTTACACTTACTCTTATTGTTTAATGGAATCATAACTATTTTAATTAATTATATTAATATTCTATATATTTTAATATTTTCTAATTAAATATTTAAATTATTATTTTCCTATTTTAAATAATTTTTATTTTTAAGTTTTCTAACTAATATAAATTAGTATATTAATAATTTAAATTATTAAAATGTCTACTTAATTGTTTGCACATTTATAATATTTGTGTAATCTAATATTTATTTTTTAATATGTTAAATTAAATAAAACACCCTTCCTTTGTCACGGTGAATTTTGCTACTGGAATGAAATTTCTATGGCACAATTTTACATCCCGATGATAAATATAATCTCACTTTTCATGATAAATAGGTTTATAACACTTGTTTAATATTATTATAATAATTATTAAATATTATCCAATTTTTATTAATTGAATAACAATAAGATTTATTTATAATTTAATAAAACTTATTCTGCTGTTTATTTAAATGACACTTTAAATTAGATGTAAGTTTTTATTTTAAATATATTTGCGTTGAGAGCTTCGAATTTGTGAGTATATTTTAGCTAACACTTCAATTCAATAATAATTATTATAATATATAATTAATAATAATATATAATATTATAAATAATAATATAAATATATATATAATTGAATAATACATAAAAATACATATTTTATACTATATCTGGCAATATTTAATTACGTAGTTAAAAGGCTTCCAGATCTTTTATATATATAATTATAATTTAAAAAATATCTATATAATCTATATATAATATAATATATTTATTATATAGTCACCAGTATATTGTTAGCTTTGTATCAGCTACTAACACAAAATGTGATATTATAATAATTGTAGTGTTGATATTTTGTTTATAAAAAACAATTCAAACTATTAGTCTCTCTCAAAACTACATAGCTACAGGTGAAAAGGAATTAATTGTTGGATCTCTGAATAAAAAGGTTTATTAGTAGAAATACTGTAAAAAAAAAAATAAAAAAACATAACATATAACATCTTCAAAAACTTCATAGCTAATTTCGAAAGAATACATCTTTCGGATTCTTGTGAATATTTTATTAAGGTTAAATTTTAGGTAAATATATTTTTCCCCAAATTATGCATGTACGACATATTTTTTTTTTTTTTAAGGCCATGAACACATTAAAGGTTATATATATAATAATATTTATTATATTATTAATAAGAGGGATAATATTAATATATAGTGATATATATATATATAATAATATTAGTATAATTTATATTATTTTAAAAAGTCACTTCATTTAATTTGGTCACTAAACTATATAATATAACCAATAAAGATATTCATATTTATTGAAAAAGGTATTATTTGTTCTTGCGACTCTGCAGCTCGCACTGGGGAACACAGGGGGGGACGTTTTCCATACCCGTAGGAGAGGGGCGGGTGAACCCCCGCGACACCCAAATACCTCGAAGGGCGGGGGTTTCGGAGACCCTCGCCCGGAGGGAAGGAAAATAGTCCTACCCTGTAGTTCCCGAGAAGGCCGAGAGACCCCGATTCTGCGATCGGTTTTCACGGTTGATATTACTTTCTGTGTGATGTGTTATTATTATGTTGCATAATATAATTAACGATATAATAGAGATTCTGTATTAATATACACGTGTAACGTATGTGATTTAATTAGTGTTAACTATATATATGGCTTTCATCTCCGTATTATATAATTCTCAACACTAATAATATTTATGTTTTTTTTTTTTTTTTTTTTTCCGAAACTAAAATTTTCCAGGATTCTAAAATAATAATAATTCCTTTTCTAAATGTAGTTTGTGAGTTTTTTTTTTTTTTTTTTTATTTTTTTTTTTTTCTATAACATTTTCCGCTAACTACATAGTGACTAACTCGTGTGGATGCTTACTTGTTCTTCCTCCTGTAGCTTATTGTAGTTTCTTGAAGTTATGAAGTTTATAGTTTTAAAAACCAAAATTCAACGTTAGTTAATACAATTTTTTTAAAAATTTAATAATAATTTATATATAATATTATAAATAAAAAATATATAATATTAAGTATTATTTAATAAATTTATAATTTAAATACACAAAAACGAATATAAAAAATAGATTTTTATAATAAATATAATGCTTTCAATTTTTATTAAAAATTTTAATGAAATCTATATGAAGATGATGAGATATATATAGGCTAGGTATATAATAATATAATATTAGATTATAGTCTAATATATATATATTATTATTTATAATTAGTTATATTAGAATAGTATATAAATTTTTTTTTACTTATATAAATATAAAGCTTTCAAGTTTAGTTATTATATTATATTATATTATTATTACATATATTATATATTATTGTTATATATTTATAAACAATAGATTTAAATAATATAATCAATGGAAGCACCTTTATTAACAATAGCGATTAGCGATCCCAGCAGATTTTCATGAAACTAAAAATGGAAGCTAAAAGAAGGGAGTGTTAAAAAAAAAGAGGGAGTAAGATTAAAGAAAGAATTTAATTATTCATTGAAGTTCTTAGTCGACTTCGAACCATTATATTTTATAGTTAATTAAATATATCACTAAAAACTTCTAGGCTACTTCAACGCACTCTTAAATAAAAGAAAGTCACAAAATCATTTATTTTTAATAATAGTTTTTTATGATTGCTTTTTGGGGATATTTTTGCTGCAGTTCTTTTTCAAATGTCGAAATACATCTTGATCTTGGTTGAGATCGAGCCTCAACTATTCTGAGGCTCTTCCAATTATTTATTATTTATTAATATTATTAATATTATTATTATTAATATTACTAATATTACTATATTATATAAATATTATATTTATATTAATATTAATTAATGTGTCTTCTAAAAATTTGATATTTTTATGCTGTCGATATATTACTAATGAATATTTAATTTATACTACTATAATATAATATTAATATTATAATAATATTAATATTATATTATTATTTAATAATATTAATATTTAATATTATATTTTATTAAATTAATATGTAATATTAATATTAATATTAATATCTGAATATCCGAAGTTTTAACCATATTAATTTCTAATGTTCATTTTTACTTATTAATATGTAATTAGTAATAGTAATATTAATAATAATATTATAATTAATATTAATATTTATATTAAATTAACAATATTATATTAATAATTTAAAAATAATATATTATTTATTATTATTAATAACATAATATTTAAAAAACTACTATTTGTCATACACAGTAATTTATTTGTATACTACATTAAAATTAATATTTATATTAATATTATTAATTTTAATATATATTAATATTATTAATATATGTATATTAATATTATTAATATTAATATTAATATTTTTAATATATATTATAATATTACTTAATTATTAGTATTAATAAAAATAACATAATAGGATTAATATTATGAAAATTAATAATAATATTAATATTAATAATTTTAAAATAATAATAATAATAATATATAATAATAACATATAATCATCATAATCATAATGATTGATATCATGATAATGATAATGATAATGGTAATGATTATATGATAATGATATATAATTATTTATATTATTATTATTGTATTATTATTGTATTATTATTATTATTATTATTATTTTTTCTATTATTATTATTATTTATTATTATTTTTATATTTCATTATTATTCTTTTTATTTTATTTTTATTTTAATTATTATTATTATTATTTTAATATTCTTTTAAATTTTATTATTGAAGTATCATTTAGGATGTTTCTTAATTTACAATTTTAACATTAATTATTTTATTTTTATATTATTATTCATTTTTATTCTGAATTAGGTTAAATATAACATCTCTAGAATTTATTGTTTGAAGATACTAATTAATTGAACACTCGTAGGTTTCAGTGTAGAGCGTCTCGAGTCATTGTTCGTTCTCAGGCGCAAAACGTCGAGTGGTTCGCCCAGAGGAGGCAATTCTTTACTTTCCCGTATGTTGATTATTAGTAATTTCTTTTTGTTTTGACTACAGGACAATGAATATATTAATTTGGTTTGTTTCATGTTAATAGTGTATCATCATTATCATCATAATTATCAACTTAAATTCTATTAATTCTCTAATTATCATTATTTATTTATTAATTATCATTATATTACTACTATTATTACTGAACCCCATGCATCTTATAAATGAAATTATATTTTCTATAACGTAATATATATTATATATTATATTTATAATATATTGGTTCAGTATTTTATATTTATATTATTAATTATATATATAATAATTAAGTGAACTATTATAAAGAAATATATATATTTTTATAATATATAATATATATATATATTATATATATATATATATATATATATATATATATATATATTATATATATTAATTTTATTATCTATATAAAAGCACATATTTATATATTATAATTATTATGATATATATATAATTTCTCCTCTCATCCTTTATCTTTCTATCTCTCCATCCATCCATCTCTCCATTCATTTATCTCTCCACCCATCTACCTCCACATCCATCTATTTCTCCATTCACTCATTCATTTATCTCAACCTCTCCATCTATCCATATATCTCCATTCAATGCGAGTTTCTTGTAGGTTCTGGAACTTCCCCCAGAAGTGATATTGTAGTACGTACCTCGTTCCCCAGCAAGACTAGCAGGTTCCCAGCAATTTCTCTATATAGAAGTTAAGTCCTTAATAGGTTGACCCATCCTTCCAGAAGACTGTCAGGTTTTGAAACTTAGTCTTAGAAGTCTTTCTTTAATATTACTTAGTTTTTCCATCTTTATGGGTTACCAACCCTTTTTTAACTTTATCATTTTTACTTCGGTTTTATGCAATAATGCATATCTCGCTACTAAAGATTTTCTCCCAAACTTTTTATTTATTAACTTCCATAATTAAACTGTTGCTATTATTACTTATATTCAGTTCTTACTAAATCACAGAAATTGTTCGAAAGATAAAAAATTCTTTTGCTGGAAAAACAAAATCCCTTATAATTTTTGAATTTCACTTTTCCATTTTTAAATTATGGTTGTGATTAGAAGGAATGTTACCAAGCTGTTTAAAGGATTAAAAGCTAAACAAAACTTTTGAAACAAATTTTCTGATTTCAACCATCATTCTTTTTAAGAATTATATTATTTATATAATTATATCATTAGTAATTATTATATATATTTATGATATATTTATAATATATAGAGAATATATATAAATAGTAGTATATATATATTGTATAGTATATATTAAATTAATATATACTATATATATATAATTAAGGCGTTAGGGTTATATATATATATTATAAATATATTATATATTATATATATTATTTGATAATATATATACCATATATATATATATATATTATATATATATTAAATTATATAATATTTAATATATATATATATTATTAATATATACTTGTGTAACTATATAATAAGTAATATAATAATATTTTCTATTATTTAATTATAATATGAATATTTATACAAATTATATTAATATATATATATATATTGTAATTATATATAATATAATATACTACATATAATATATTAATAAATGATATTATATTATATATATATTATATTATAAATATTTTTTATATTTAATTTACGTGCTTGCATATATTCGCTATATATCTCATATATATATAATTATATATATATAATATATATATATATAATAATAATATAATAATATATATATAATATATATATATATAATTATATATATTATTATATATATATATATATTATTATATAATATATAATTATATATAATATATTATATATATATATTATTATAATATATATATATATATATATATTATATATAATATATATTATAATATATATATATATATATATATTAAATATATATTATTATAATATATATTATATATATGATATATAATATATAGTATTATATACTATATATTTATATATATATATATATATTATGTAGTATATTATATAAATAATATTATGCAGCTCTATATGCTATTAGGTAGCTATATAATAGTATATATATATATATCATGACATACTATATATATATATATATATTTCATATATGATTTGTAGCTTATATATTATATATATTATGGATTATATTATTAATGTAACATATATATAGTATATAGCTATATATATTTATATAATATTATATATATATATTATTATATATATTTGGACGTAAGTTTCAGTATTTCCTCAGTGTATAGTCAATGTTTCCCCAACAACTCTTGATTAAGATGCAGTATGGACGGTTCTGATCATTATTAATTATATTAATGCCTTCATACAAATAAATATGAACAATCAAATATGGATAAAAAATTTGATTGGAAAATTTTAAACAAATTATAGAGGATATTTAAACAGTTCATGTAAATAGCAACGTATAATTAACAACATACAAAGACAAGACGGGATATTAAAAATAAAATATAGATCATAAAAATATCAAAAAGAAAAAAACATTAAAAACTGACGAACTTTTAAAACAATTTTTAAAAATATATCAAAGTTCAGACGCCGCATTACGATCTTTTGCTTCATTCACCATAAGGTTGTGCACAGCTTTACGATCTTCTTTCGCTTTATTCATCATACCTAATTTGTTATACGCCTCTGATCTTACCACTAAGATATTTTTATTGCCACCAATAAGATTAATAGAAAAAGTTAAAACAAAACGGCTTCTTTATAGTTATCATACCAAAAGTTTAAAACTCCTAACTTAGTATAAATGTGGGCTAACATTTGCTCATTATCTTGGGCTAATTGCTTTGAGCAATCGTAATAGGCAAGTAACTCTTCCACCAAATTTTTATTTTTCATCATATTATCTGCTTTATGTATATTCTCTCTCAAATCTTCAATTCTAGAACGCACTTCAATACCAATAAGATTCAGTTTTTTCAAGTAATTTATTGCATCACCAAGTTGCTTTGTGCACTCATCTCAAGTAAATAATGGACAAGATCTCCATGGCTATTGTTGTCTTTTAAAATTTTATTACCCAAAATAGAAACTTTTTTATAATTTTTGCATACGAAATATAATAATAATAGAATAACATTAGTACGCTCGCATTTTATAGGTTTAATGCTTTCAGCATTTTCAAGAAAAGGTATGGCGTCTTTATACTTTTTTTTCAATATGAGTGAATGACTTTTGAAAATATTAATCAACATACACAGTCCATTTTTCCTTGCAGTTTTCAGTGCTTGAATTTGATTTTCATTCAATTGTTTACAGCTATGTTCAAGGGAAATAGCCATGTCTATAGCATGTATAAAGCTTCCATTTTCAATATTATATTTTAGTATGACTAGTAATGCTGCATAGCCATCGTGTGAACCAAGGTTGCGTAGAGCAAAAATGGAATTTATGACAGCTTCTTTGGATCTCCCCATTTCTAGGAGACCGAAACTTTTCAAAACAAACACGCCCGGAAAAAGCCAAACACGATGAGCTTCTTCGAAGAATGAAATTGCTTCCTCAAATTTTCCTTCATTGTATAAACGATCAACTTTTTTATAACTTTCCAAATTCTCTTCTATCATTGCGGTTATATTTTTAACAGTTTCCTTTTCATATTCAGAGGGATCGTTTTTCTTTGGGGGCTTTTTTAAAGACGTAGATCTAGATTTCTGAAAAAATAGTACATTAGTAGTATAACCATAACATGATCTAAGATTATTTTTAAATTATTACCTCACTGGCTCGAGGAGCGAAATTTCTTTAGAGAATTTATTTCTAAGAATCAATCCAAAGACCTTCAAAACACGAGACCAATATTTTTTTACTACCAGTCACTGACAAGGCCCTTTTCAATACGCCATGAAAAGCACCCAATAATTCTCTCAGTTTAACCTTTAACTACATGTAAGTAACAATGTTATTTCTCTAAATACTTATTAAAAATTATTGTACTGTTCTAAAGATTAATACCACTTTACAACAAACTTTTATCTTATCCATGAGCGGGTTTGCAGAGCCAATAATTAAAAAAAAAAAAAATTATAATTTAAATTTAAAAAAATTAAGATACGAAAATATAATTTGTTAGCATTAAATTACATAATTATAAAGATGGAAAGTATCTACATCTATTTTAGCTTAATGAAATAGAGGTGATTTTTATTGAAGATTCTCTACATGGGAAGCATTAATAGGAAGTAATTGATAAAATATCTATTAGATATAAATGATTCTCAGAGGAAAGCATCGGTATCTGTAATTTTTATTAAAGTTACCCGAATGGGAACTATTAATAGATAGCTTATTTTTTAGACTAATAACATACACTTCAATTTTACCATAGGTGGAACATATTTAAGTAGTTTGAACAAGACTGGTTAAAACTATGCTGTGTGTGTGTGCAGGCTCGGAGACTGCATTATGTGAAAAGGTGTAAAAGGTTGAATGAGGGTGTGTCACTACTCAGTGGCCGTTATTTCCAAGATATAGATGTAAATTTTTAAAAAAAATATTAAATATTAATATTAAAATACCCAACTTTTTGGTTTTCATCAACTACCTATATATCAGTCTCCCCTCGACATTCCACAAACTGGAGTAGTCAAGAGCACATACGCTAGAAACAAAGTTATGTAGAAGAACATGACCTAAGTCGACCAACAAAGTCCCCCTTTCCCATATCAACCCCTCACACCCCTAAGTGCTAGATCGTCCCAGCCAAAATGCACCCTAGAGTTTCACCCACAGCGACATACCCTCACTGTGGCATCTCGTCAATGTTGAGGTTCATATATATATATATATATATATTGGTTGATATTATATATATATATAAGCATATATATATATATATAAGAAAGAAAGAGCATATATATATATATATATATATATATGTTATTATATATATATACATATATATATATATAGTTAATTAAAACCACTTCATATTTAATTAGAAGGGATATATACACAAACTAAACAAATGATCAGCACGTTTCGTCCACCAATACATGCTGTCTTCTTTCGGAGCAAGAAGAAGAATGAATTGGGTTTTCAAAATTTTTAAATCCAGAATAGGTGGGCTGGAAGACACTCGAAACTAATCAGCAATACATTTTAGTTGTTGTTTTTGGATTGTTCCTTGTGCTGTCGCATTCGCATTTCATTTTTAGTATTAAAAAATTTTGAAACCAATTTCTCATATCTCTTCTTTGTTCGAAGAGGATCAGGTAGGTTGGACAAAACGTTAGCACAGTCATTTTAATTTAGTTTGTGTATTTTAAATATCTCCCCCTTCTAATTAAATATAGTGGTTTTAAATTAATTATCATATATATATATATATATATGTTATATATATATATATATATATATATATATATATTATATATATATATATATATAGTATATATATATATATATATATATATATATATATATATATATATATATATATATATATATATATATATATATATATATATATATATATATATATATATATATATATATATATATATATATATATATATATAGCAGCATAAGATATATATATATATATATATATATATATATATATATATATATATATATATATATATATATATATATATATATATATATATACTGCTACATGAACTCTATATCTAGTGTCATCTACTCCAATGAATAATTAGTTCTTAAAAATAAAATAGTATCTGACAGGTCCCCTCTCATTTTTCCTCTTAGGTCTGATTATATGTTAAGAGCAGAAAAGCCGTTCAATGCTAACTTGCTTTGGAGGTAGATCAATAACAGCAATTGCAGCTTCTTGTACAATGTCTTGGTGACTATCGATGGCCTCTTCTAATTTAAGCTTCTAAGTTGTATCAATTTTTTCAATTATGCAGAGCAGATAAATTTTTAAAGTTATGGAACATTGTGTGTACAAGGATGAGGGAAGACAACTTTGACCTTTTTCTTGAACCATAGTCGAATGTTCGACAAAACTCTTCAATATCTAGAAGCTTTTCATACTCATATTCTGAGCTTTCTGAAAATGAATTGAGAATTTAGTAATGGGGATAGTTGTAGTTTCATCACTTACAATATGTTCAGTTGTATTCTTTTTCTTCTTGAATTGAACTTCTTGCAACCTTTTTGATACAAATGGTCACGTTGCAAAGTGCAGATTTAGCTTTTTGTTGTTTATCTTCATTTAAGCTTACCCTGTAGAAATGAATTAATATAAACAGCAGCTAGTAGAATACCATTGTCAAAGAGAAATTCCTCTTCGTACCTTGGAATTTTTTTATTTCTTCAGCATCTTAAATATAGATGGTATAAGGTTGAAGGTTGAATTCATTAGAATATAATCCAAATTGAAACATAAGGTTGAGGTTAAAAAAAATTCGAAGTTTACAATTGCATTTTGTGATTTGGAAGTCGCAAGTGAGTGAACTTGTATGAAGCGATTGAAGTCACTCACAGAGTCACAATTCATAACTTTGTCAGCTTAAAATTTTCTGACTCCAACTCTACTATTTTAAAGTTACCGACTCCGACTCCACCCTCTTCAAAATTACAGACTCCGACTCCACCCTTTTCAAAATTGCCGACTCCGACTCCACTCTCTTCAAAACTACCGACTCCCCGACTCCCGATTCCACAACCCTGCTCTAACCTACCACTATCACCTTGTTCTTATCTACATATACTTACAAACCCCTCCTTTTACATCTCCAGACATATATTTCTATATCTTCTTTAACTTACTGTACATCAGATTTACAACACAAATCCAAATCATCAGCTTACTTTCCCTCCTCTCCATCCAAGCTCCCACTGGCAATCTTGCATAAAAGAAAACATTGATCCGCTATTCCCATACCGAACCCTCTCATTGATTTAATATTCACAACATGCTTCAACATCATATTCACCAGCACAAAATCAATCATGCTTTTCCATTCTTGATACTGATGGATGATATGGTCAAAAACTGTATTACTAAACCGCATTTCTATCAGTGCACAAAAATCAATCCCTTTCCTACCATTCCCAATCTCTCCTACTACCACAAAGGCACCTGTTATCCCGTCCCTCTTTTGATTACCTATCCGCTCATTAAAGTCACCCAACACAACCACTCTGTAGCCCCTACACACTCCGTTTTCAATACGACAAAAATCATGTCTTACTTACCATTAGCTTGCTGTATAAGGCCCCTCCCAGAATGTAAATCAAAGCTTTCAAATGAGGGTTCTTAGAAATCATGACTTTGTAGTAAATAATCATCTCCTCCAAATTTCTTTAAAGAAAAATTATTAAAATTATTTTAAAAAGTTCAAGATCAAAGGATTATACGTACATTTTGAAACAAAAGAAATGCAGAAAATTTCAATGTTGATTAAAAAAAAAAATTATCATACGTATTTCCTTACATCTTTGTTTCAGTCACAGGAGCAAATGAAAATTTGCCGATTTTAAAAAATACATCCACATCTCACCTCTTCTCCTCAACATTTTATTCATGTTTCATTCCATGTACCACTACGAATTCATTAAAATTTCGCGAAGTTATTGAAGGTCGTTTACGTGGTCGATCACGAGACTCTTATACTCGCGAGGCCTTGCATTGAGCATTCACCTGCAGAAGAAATATATATTATACTATACAGTTTTTTTATTCATGTTTTAATTCCATATATATATATAACTAGATATATAATAATATATTAGTATATATATATGATATAGTATAAATATATTAGTATATATTATATTATAGTATATAATATTACTATAATATATATATATATATTCGAATATAATGGTCTGATAGAAAACTGGAATTTTTTTTAAGCTTTGTTGATTTTAAAGGGCGAAGATGTGAGTCTGTAAACATCGATTAAATTTCACAATTTGGCATTTACGCTTTGTTTACAAATTACTTACGATTTAACTCTCACCTTATTCGTGACGATTGAAAAAATTTTAGTGTGTAGATATTTGTTCGAAGGATGTTTGATAGCACGAAATTTATCCGAAAATAAATTAGATTAGGTTATCTTAATAAATATATATTTTATTAAACATTTTTATATTTCATAATTTAATTTTAAATGTTCATCTAAATAGCTCGTTCCGTTTAGATGTCCCTCGGGCAAATGATGATCCGTCCACATTTCTTATTTGGAAGTTCCTTCATAATAATAATAATAATGAAGATATTACTAAATAACTCTTTGTAGTATTTTAAATAGAATTTATTGTAGTGAAAACTGTGAGAACTTTGAAAGGCAATTCGTGTGAGTCTTAAAGAAAGAAAAAAAATTTTCCTTCATTTGTGGTTTGGTGGTTTAATAAAATCGTTATGATTCTTTTTATACAATTTTACCTAGCCTTAAACTTTCTTTTTTATTATTTAATAACCCCAAAATATTCAGAGGACTCTCTCTCCTTTGTCCGTGTGAAAATTAAAATATTAAAATGAATGTGTCGAACTTATGATATATATATATATATATATATATATATATATATATATATATATAGATGGAATAGTTATAAGTTATAGTATATATATATATATATATATATATATATATATATATATATATATATATATATATATATATATATATATATATATATATATATATATATACTCATTAGTGATGGACATGACATCCGCATCTCGCATTCGCATCTGCATCCTCACTTAACGGCCCATCCGCATCCTCTTTGAAAAATGAGATGTTGAGTGATGTTTCCTAAGATTTGATTTGACAAATGTGATATAAAATAAATATTATTTGGCATCTTTATCATGGGAGTTTATGGGAATAATTGTAATTTTGAATTTCTCGATTTCTGTATATATATTACTATATAATATATATATATAGGATAGTAGTTATATATATATATAGAATATATATATATATATATATATATATATATATATATATATATATATATATATATATATATATATATATATATATATATATATAATCATGTCATGTCATGTCCATATATATATATATATTCATATTTATAAATTGTATATATATATATATATATATATATATATATATATATATATATATATATTATATTTTATACATATAAATATAATTATATATATATATATATATATATATATATATATATATATATATATATATATATATATATATATATATATATATATATATATATATATTTGTGTATTTATTTATTTTTTTATTTATTTATATATTTATTTTTATAAATATATATATATATATATATATATATATATATATATATATATATATATATATATATATATATATATATATATTTATTTTTATAAATATAAAAATAAATATATATATATATTTAATTTTTAATTCAAATCTTCCAAAGAGTAAAGATCTGCATCCTCATCGATTTTAAGATCGACATCTGCATGCGCATCCATCTCATAGTCTTTGAAGATCCGCATCAGCATCCGCATCCGCAAACAGTCAAATTTTGACATCCGGTTCATTACTAATACTCATATATATATATATAGTATATATATATATATATATATATATATATATCTCCATATAGTATAGGCAGAGAAGATATATATATATATATATATATATATATATATATATATATATATATATATATATAGCATATATATATATGAGAGCTCTCTTTACCCAAATACTTTGTCGCTGTTCTCATTCTGTTATGGGAACTTAGTTTACTAGTGTAAAGTCAGAAACACTTCAGTGTTACTATATTCTCCACTCCATTTGAGACTTTTAAGTATATTTCAAAAGTCGTATATCGGGGACACATCTATATCTCCATAAAATCTACGAATATGGCTGAATATATATATATATATATATATATATATTTATATATATATATATATATATATATATATATATATATATATATATATATATATGTGTGTGTGTGTGTGTGTGTAGGTGTGTGTGTGTGTGCGTGTAGGTGTGTGTATGTGTGAAAGAAATTTTCAAGGGCTCATCTACCTTTAAATAACGATAGTTGAATATTGATCGAAGTTTCTCAAGTAGGTGAAAAGAGCTTGCATGGAAAGTCAAAACTAAACCTTACACGGACAAAAAAAAACTGAATCAATCCACTATTGCGAAATGCTATTAACAGAAAGACAAGATGCCAGAAGTAATATTGCTAATCAATTATATCAGAATAATAAAATGCATGAGGAAAATATATAACAATTTAGGATATCTGGTTGCCATATATAAATTAGTAGGGAAACTCTTAAAATATAGGTTTCAGGCATTTCCTTCTTCCCTTTTAAAGACGAAAAACTAGTTATTTTGCTGCTTTGTGTATGTGTGTAGGTGTGTAGGTGTGTAGGTGTGTAGGTGTGTAGGTGTGTAGGTGTGTGTGCGTATGTGTAGGTGTGTGCGTGTGTAAAAGACGAATTGTCATAAAACTAAATTAGTTGCCTAAGGTGCCCAACACTGATAAATAAATTGTAAATGTCTCAGATATATTGGCACTTAAAATTTAAAACAACTTCCTCATAACAACTTTTTTTTATTTATTTATTTTTTTTAAGCCATTATTTAGATAATATAATTACAATTTATTTTAATAATATAAATATAGAACTTGAAATTACACAGTGTAATATTTATTAAACTAGTAAAGTATCAATATATTTTTACAGCAATCTTATATATAACAATAATGCTGATTTCCTTAAAATTTCAAAAGGAGCTACTAATTACAACACCGTGTTTTGTCCACTGAGCTTCGCACGTAATAACATTATTAATTAATTTTCACTGTTATTAAGGACATTAAATATTTTTAAATAATAATAATAATAATAATAATAATAATAATAATAATAATAATAATAATAATAATAATAATAATAATAATAATAATAATAATAATAATAATAATAATAATAATAATAATAATAATAATAATAATAATAATAGCACTATTAATAATAATAATAATAATAATACACACACACCCACAATAATAATAATAATAATATCAATAATAGCACTATCAGCGTTAATAATAATACTAATACTACTACCACTACTACTACTACTAATAATAATAATAATAATAATAATAAT
Organism: Trachelipus rathkii; assembly: GCA_015478945.1. Classification (NCBI taxonomy): domain Eukaryota; kingdom Metazoa; phylum Arthropoda; class Malacostraca; order Isopoda; family Trachelipodidae; genus Trachelipus; species Trachelipus rathkii. The sequence goes on from JABUQX010020671.1 coordinate 27,287, forward strand.
AATAATAATAATAATAATAATAATAATAATAATAATAATAATAATAATAATAATAATAATAATAATAATAATAATAATAATAATAATAATAACATTCTATAAATAAAATAAATAAATAACATTATTTTCTGAATCATATTAATATTAATAATAATAACAATAGGAACATAAATAAGAATGAAAAGGTAATAAAATAATGATTGATTGAATTTAT
>JABUQX010020671.1:37500-45000 GCA_015478945.1 Trachelipus rathkii
TCTTCTTCTTCTTCTTCTTCTTCTTCTTCTTCTTCTTCTTCTTCTTCTTCTTCTTCTTTATTCAGCTTTCTTCCTTATTTCTTTCTTTCTTCCTTCTTCTCCTTCTTCTTTTCTTCTTCTTCTTCTTATTATTATTATTATTATTATTATTATTATTATTATTATTATTATTATTATTATTATTATTAATATATTATTATTATAATTATTATTATTATTATTATTATTATTATTATTATTATTATTATTATTATTATTATTATTATTATTATTATTATTATTACTGTTATTATTATTAGTTATTATTATTATTATTATTATTATTATTATTATTATTATTATTATTATTATTATTATTATTATTATTATTATTATTATTATTATTATTATTATTATTATTATTATTATTATTATTATTATTATTATTAGATTTCTTGATGTTGTTTATCTCCTGCATAATGATACTCTTCCTATAATTAAAAGATAACTTTCGCCAGAGAAATTGTGGCGTTGTATCCTGCGCGAGAGACGGTCGCGGTCGTGATGTTGGGATGCTTTCATGATGCCTTTTCGTGCTTTGAGTTTATTCTTATTATGATGTGTCGAAAGAAGTGAAATAATTAAAAATTTGAAATATAATGCGAGTGATTTTATATTTATATTTTACTTGTATATTAAAAAAGTGCAAAAAAAATTTTAATTTAAAAAATAGTGATTTTTAAAAAGATAATTAAAAAAATGGAAAAATATTTGAATTTTTTTTGAAGTTGTATAGTGATAAGTTTCTAATTACAATTTATATATAGTATATATATATATATATATATATATATATATATATATATATATATATATATATATATATATATATATATATATATATATATATATATATATATATATATATATATATATATATATATATATATATATATATATATATATATATATATAGACCGTATATATATATATATATATATATATAGGAGTTAAGAAAGATAAAATATATATATATATATTAGTTATTATTATATATATAGTTATATATATATATATATATAGTATATATATATATATATATATTATCAGGGTTAATGGATAGTTTAAACCAGGTGTGGCAAAACCTGATCAAACCTCCCTGTTAAAATCTATTAAAAGTATCATGGCAAACCTATTAAAATCTGATAAAACTTTAATACTATAAAGAAATTTAAATATTAATAAAGCTTTCTTACATCAGTCATTCCCTGGTTATATGAATCACGATTTTTAATAAATTATTAAATTACTTTGTATAGTAATTTAATAATGTTATAATTATTAATATTAAAAAATTATCTAATTATAGTTATTATATATGTATATATTATACTGCTCAATAGCAGTCACTAATCACGCATCTAAAATTATATTATTGTTATTATTATTTGGTTATTGTTATTATATATATTATTGTTATTATTATTATTGTTATATATTATTATATATATACCGTTTATATATATATATAGTATATATATATATGTTATTATTATTATATATATATATTATTATTATTATTATTATATATATATATTATTATTATTACATATATATATTATTATTATTATTATTGTTACTTCATATTATTATTATATTATTGCTATATATTATTACATATTATTATTATTGTTATTACATATTGTTATTATTATACAATAACTGTTGGTTGTTATATATTATTATTACATATATATTATTATTATGTTATATGTATATATATATATATATTATGTTATTATATAATATATTATTATTATATTATATATATTACATATTATATATATATATATTTATTATATATTACATATTATTATTATTATATACATTATTAATTATTATTATATATATTATATATATATTATTACATATATATATATATATATATTATATATATATATTATTGTTGAATAGAATAGAAGATATCTTACTTAGTTGTTGTTATTGCTATTATTATTATTATATACAAAGTATTATTAAGAGCATATATATATATATATTATATTATATATATATATGAAGAATAGGAACCGAACCGACTGGGGCCCCGGCCCCGGCCCTGGATGCCCGGGCCACCCCGGCCAATTTTAGCTAACCCCGGTCCCGGCCCCGGCCCCGGCCAAAATCGTGAAACCGGGGTTTTCTACCGGGGTTAACTGTAAATTTACACTAAATAATAAAGGGTTAAATCAAACAAAATAAAAAAATATATTTTAATTCCATTACTCCTTTGTTATAAATTGATGCGAAAAATAAAAACAGACCTAAATATAGTCAATTTTTTTTTGTATTTACTATGATTTCAAATTAATATTGAGGCCAAATTATACTTTTTCCGAGTTTTTAACATAAAAATATTCGAAATTTGATATATCAAACGAATCCGGAAAAGGAAATAAATTGTTAAAATATTAATGCATTTATTTATTTAAGGTAAATATCTTCAAGAAAATGAAATATTTTCCGAAATCTTTCAAAATTATTTATTTAATTGAATTAATATATATATACATTATATATATATATATATAGTAGTGCGGCAGTGTTAGTATGAAGGAAATATTGTTATTACAGCAATATATATATATGTTGCTGGTTATATTTATATACATATATATATATATATATGAAGATTACAGCAGTTGTTTGAAATATACAGTTATTATTATTATATTATTATGATTATTATTATATTATATATAGTATTATATTATATTATTATACAGTGCTTTTATATATTACATATTATATATATATATATAAAGAAGATATTATTATGTTAAGTTATTATTATATTATATATTATTATTCTTTATACATATATATTATTATTATTATAAGGTTAAGACTGTATATACATATATATATAAGTTATACAGCATATTGTTATACTTTGAGAGTGAAAGCCACTGATTCTTTGCACATTTCACGTTCAATCACTTCCATTACCAAATGTAACACAGCCTCAAAACACAGCCAAAGACACCTTTTTAATGAAATAAATTCCTAAAGGAGCAGAGTATTTCAGGCCAAGGGACCGATACTGATTCAGTTCGCGTAGCCGTTAATCTGCCATTTTCTTGCGTGCCATTGAAATATCTTTGAAGTTTTTAGATATCTTCAGGCAGCCCATCTAACCACTGGGACAGCCACAAAGCCACACAGCGGGGATCATTTGCGATGGTTCAGACAGCTTTCTGATCATCTTTATTGCCGATGATGTTCGTGCCAGCCCACACTGATAAAGCCGATCGGCGCTGTCTCTTGTAGCAGGAACATTCAGTTGATTTTCTTTTGCAAATCTATGGTTCACCCATATATGCGCCTTATTGCAAGTACAGGCTATGCTTTGGGATTTTCAAAGAAGTTTGAGAAAGCTTAAGGTGACGTGCCATCTGATGAATGGCAAATATTTGTCTTAACGAATATGGGTCAGGAGAATCAGTGGTAAATGCTTACCCAGAGTAGCTGCAGCGCCTTGTTTGCCAATGTCTTATCCAGGGTGGTGGCACTGATACCGCCCCGCGCCGGCAGTGGCACGCGCAAATGCAGGCGATAGTCACTCGCTGGAATTGACAAACATCTTATGAGATGTTATCGGCACATTCCAAGATGGTAGGTTCGCGCGGACAGCGACCAGATTAAGGAGACGGCAGTGGATGAGTTGCGGAAGGGCATTTATCGTGGTACTGAACCGAAGCGACGAATAGAAAGCAATATGTTTACACAGCCAGGCCGCGCCGCAGGGAGAAATGTCGCGCCCACATCTATCCATAACCATTGTTTATAGTAGTGGCGATGTACTCAAAAAAATCCACATATATGTTACTGGAGTATGGAGACAGGCCGAAAGTTTGTTTTGTAATAGCTCATTAAAACAGCAGTTGGCGTTGCACAGAGATCACCTCCTGCTCATATACAAAACAGCCTCAATAATCTCCTCATTACAACGTAACTTCTTTCATTTTTTAATGGCAAATATTACAAACAAATTTTCGGCCTAGTATGGGATCCCACTGTCTCCCATACTAGTAACATATATATGGAACTAACAACAGAATTTTATCATATTTTACCTCACCCTTTATTAAACAATAGTTTATGGATTAGATATGTAGATGACATTTTTGTCTCCCTCCCTCACAACACCAACCCTAATGATGTCTTAAACTATATTAACTCTATTCATCCTTCAGTTCAGTATACGATAGAAATGCCTTCCAATAACTCTATCCCCTTCCTCGATACCTTAATCACATGGAATAACAATCACTTGCAATTTACTATATATAGAAAACCAACATTCGCACCAAACTATATACATTGGCTATCTAATCATTCCCCAAACAATAAATTAGCTGTTCTGTCATCTCTATTTCTCCGCGCCTTTAGATACTCTCCTCTTCTTAGCACACAAGAATCTGAAAATACATCCACAGTACTTTCAAATCACTTTACTACCTGAGTTTTTCATCACAAAGCATTTAACAAAGCAAAGAAAAGGTACTACCTTTCCCCCGGAAAATAGCAACACCTCCTTTTTACCACTTCCTCATTAAATCTGTAAACAAATATTACCAAATATACCCTATTCCATCGTAAATAACATCACTCCTAAAAACTTTCAAACCCCAAAGGAAAAGAAAAATCTCCCTCAAAGCTGTATATATCACATTCCTGCAATATTTGCAATAAAACATATATAGGGGAAACCATGATTTGCAATGAAGAAAAAATCAACATACAGATGACCTGCACAAGGACAGCATAAATTCAGCTTTAACAAGTCATAGGCGTAACATAGCCACTCTATCAATATCAACAATATAAAGATGACCCTGAAATATCAATCACACGAACCATCGCACAATCATGGAATCCTTTTGCATTTATAATAGTAACAACTACAATAAGCATCCCGGTGAAGTTAAGATAGATTTTATACAAAAATGAATATCTGAAAACATCAAAAAATATTTCAACAACACCATGAAGAATAGCAGACCACCTGAAAGTCGCACTTGAACTGATGAAGATCAAGAAAGGAATCCAGTCCCTTAGCCTGAAGAGGTCCCGCGTGTCGTGGACGAAAATTAGCTTTCCTTTTAAAAATTTATTTCATTAAAAAAGTGTCTTTAACAATGTTTTTAATTTTTGTGCACATTTAGTAATAAAATGAAGTGACAGTAAAGCATAATACTAAAAAAGAAACCAAGGGCTTCCTCTAAAGTAAATATATCACTACGACAAAGTAGTTCTTATATATATATATATATATTATATATATATATATATGAAGATATATATATATTAAGTTGTTATTATTAAGTTATGGTATATACATATTATTAAGTTGTTATTGTTATTATAGTTATTGCTACATATATATATATATATATATATAGGTATAAATATATATATATATATATATATATATATATATATATATATATATATATATATATATTATATATATATATATATATATATATATATATATATATATATATATATAATACAACTTATGCTTCTAGAAATTCAATTATTTTCTAAAAATTTCTTTCGAAAATATTTATTTAATTGAATTTATTAAATGTATTCCTTTTTATAATTTAAATTATTAATTAATTGGAAATTATATTTAATTTCTTCATCCTAAGTTTTAAGACTTTCAGTGTTTTTGACTTACATTTCTAATTTTAGCTAACCCTGGCCCCGGCCCCGGCCCCGGCCCCGCCCCGGCTACAATTAGAGAAGCCCCGGCCCCGGCCCCGGCAAAATTCCCGCCCCGGTCGTCCTAATATATATATATATATATATATATCGATAGAAAAAATGTCGATTTTAGAAGATTATAGCATATATATAGCATATATAGCAGTATATATATATATATATATATATATATATATATATATATATATATATATATATATATATATATTAGTTAATAACTTTTAATTGAGACGTGTTTCAAATTAGACGAAAATATGAAGGGTGGAGTCGTCGGTAAAGGAGTGAATATAAAGTTGAAAAAGAATTGGGGATATGAGAGAACCCTGATGACCATCGATTTTGATAGTTTTAAAGGATGAACGATGGTCTTCTTTAACAGATGCTATAACTCGACCGGAAAGAAAATCAAAGAGGTTATAGAAACAAGGATAGATACCTAAGGAGGAAAGTTAATAAATCAAGGCTTTGTGCCTGACTTCATCGAATGTTTTGTGTTCAGTGCAGTGCCGTGCAGTGCAAAAGAGCAGAGGACCGAGTGTCAGGGAAAAGAGAAAGATGTTCATCAGTCGATTGAGATGTTTTCAAATTCTTCCTGATAAAGATATATTCTCAAACTTTAGAAAGAACGGATGTTGAAGCGGTAGGAATATGGTTAGAGGATTGATAGGAGTCCCCTACACACATTCGGCACAGGTTAATTGTGGGCAAGTATTCAGTAGGAAGGAAAGTCAAAGTGAAAAGACAGAGATAAAATAGTTTACCAAGACAGGATGCAAGCTTGATACCACAAGTTTTAATAACCACAGGACTAATATAATCGGAACCGCACGCCTTTTCAGTATTAAGCTCAGAAAGAGAAGAAATAAACATTTTTAAAAGAAATTACAATGTTAAAAATAATTGCGTTGGAGGGAGGTGGAGTTGTTATTGGAATAGCACAGGAATGGTCTAAGGTGGGATTAAACATTAAAGGCAAAGAATCGAGCGTAGAGTTCGGCTTAAACAGGTTAAACGAGATGTTCCTTCGGAGCATATATATATTATATAATATATATATATATATTATATATATATTATATATAATAGTGTATGTGTATAATGTATTATATATATATATATATATATTATATATATATATATAGGGAGATGTGTTTTAAATATAATATATATTATATATATATATGGTAGATGACTCAAACGTTAGGATGCCTAAATATTTGAAAACGTGATTATGATGGTACTTCATTGCTTTTTATTAGTGACAAATATGGCAAGTAGTACAAGGGAAAAAACCTTTAAGTTCTATAACCAGAAGCTACATTTTTATGTTAAGTTAGCGAAAGTTGGTAAAATTCTTTTCAATCAAAATCTATAACAGTTGATCACAAAAAGAAACATACTAAGGGATATTTTTAATCAATATTGATAAAGGATCATGGAAAGAAGGTGATTAAAAACAGGATGCCCTCAAGATTGCCCACAGGATGCACCAGCACGCAGGAGTCTTGACCAGATCTTACCGCATATTTATCTTCTGCCTAAGAGAAAGCTCTAGACTTATAGAGTCTGGAAATTCTATCAGGTTCTTTGAAGTCTGAGAGAGATCTAAAGTTAAGGGGTAACCGATTCTCCCCCCCCCCCAAATAATAGGTACCGGCCTGAACCGGAACAGGAGCCAGGACCGAATACTTATTATATATATATTATATATATATATATTAGATA
>JABUQX010020671.1:55000-58943 GCA_015478945.1 Trachelipus rathkii
TATTTCTAGGTAATCTTTTCACAGGCACAAATTCCAAATATTCTTCTTATGTACGATAAATCGATATTCCTGAGGCATAATGTCATCTGTTCTGTTTTCGATACGTATGTCGCTTCATCGGCAAATTTGTCAAAGCCTTTTTCATTATTAATATTATTAATAGTTTTTCTTTTTCTAATTTCACATCAAGCCAATTAGCTGATTTGGAATAGATGGGCTGATATATTTAGAAACTTTATAGGAAGTAGACAAGTGATTAAGTAGCGGTTTATCTCCGACATTTATTCGAAACCTTAACAAAAAATATTAAAAAAAATTACCATCGGATTCATTGTCATTTACATCTGATAAAATACCACCTATTCATTTTTTTCAGCTATGTGATGATATTCTTTCATTCTACAAAATTATTAATTAATTATAGATTATTAATTAAATATTTTTAATTATTAATTTTTCCGCTATGTGATGATATTCTTTTCATTCTACAAAATCTATAATTAATTAATTATAGATTTTAACTCAAGCGGTTTTCCTTTGCTTGGCTCTTTTGATTCTTATCCATCTTCTTAACAATATCAAAAGAAGACTCATTTGCAACCTGTAAAATATCTAACAACTTTATATAATTTTTATGATATTTAATTTTCTCATGGCGAGAAAGCTTTTTGATTGCTTTATTTGTCTTTTAAACACTTGGAAACTAATGTTACAGAAATCTCATGTCTCCCTCTTCCTATGCAACCTTTACTAAAAAGTGTACACAATTTACAAAAGGCTCCTTTTGTATATGCAGAATAGTCCAGCCATGCAGGAATATGTACAATGACACTTTCTTTGAAAAAAAAAATATTTTAGTCTAACATTTTTTTAAAGATATAAGTAGAAGGTTTTCTCCATTACGATTTTAACACCCTTTCCTTTATATCATCTTCAGCTTTCTTATTTACATATACTCTGATATCCAAATCACTTACTTTACTTACAAATATTATATATTATCAGTTGTATCTTCTAATATTGAAACTTCACAAGTAGGTTACCAACTATTAACACCTAAAATATAAACATCAATGCTGTCAGAAGTTTTAAATTCAATGTTTTTCCAAACCTTTAATTTTTTTAGTATAAAAATAGCCATAAAGGTTTTTATTGCATTGTTTCATATTTAACACTAAATCTTATAAGCTAAATAAAATAAAAACAGCATTTGCCCTCGAGTAAGGTGAAAACACCCACAGTAAAAGTAAATAAGAGTTGTGTATCGCAAGTTATTAGGAATATTGAATATGATGAAAGATGAAAATTTTATCCATTTATTATGCCTCCTATGATGGGCAAAGGCCGGAGTCCTACCAAATTCCCCCTACCAAATTCCCCCAGAGTTGAGAAAATTCCCCAACTCGGAGCCAATTTAAAGGTCGACATGGCCAGATAGGCAGCATTTGAAAGTGTTGCAAGTCAAAGGTAGTTGGGAAAATAGATAAAGGGAGTGTGTTCCATACGTTACCAATGTTGTATGTGTAAAATTGAGCATAGCGGTTAAGTCTGGGGTCACAGAGTTGGGTAAAGAAAATGTGAGACTGTGAAGAAAGTCGTGTAGCACAAGCCTTTCAAAATGAAGGAGGTATGGGACAGGAGAGCTCAGAGGAGCAGTGCCTTTTGTAATAGCGATATGATAAAAAGAGTGATGCAACAATTCGACTGGTAGAGAGAGAGATAGATAGATAGATAGATAGATAGATAGATAGATAGATAGATAGATAGATTGATAGATAGATAGATAGATAGATAGATATAGATAGATAGATGATAGAGAAGAAGACAAAGCAGAGAGAGAGAGAGAGAGAGAGAGAGAGAGAGAGAGAGAGAGAGAGAGGTAGTAAGAGCAGGAAAGTTGATTAAATGAACAGCCCTAGCTGTGTGAGTGGTACCACTCCAGATGTGTGAGACATGCTCCATACAGCGGAGAACGACACAGCTACAAAGAGCAAGCAAAGAAATTTTGAAGAAGACTCAGAACACCCAACTTTTTAGGAACTTGCTTAGAAAGAGAAATAATGTGATCTTTCTTATTAAGATCACGAGAAAAAGAAGTACCAAGAATATTAAGAACAGGCAAAGGTTTGCGCTGTGTGCTTTCAATGAGCATGTTATAGTTAAGAGGAAGATTTATGTCTATTAGAAATATGAAGGAACTGAGCTATCGAGTCATTGAAAACAACCTTAATCTCAATACCCCAATTTTTTTTTCGAGAGATTAGAGATTAGATGCTTCAAGGCTACTCTTGTAGAGCAAGCTAATTGCTGTTGGGAGGAACGTCTTTCAAAATGAAAGAAGTAATGGAGGGTGGAGTAGTAAAAGTAGGAGTGGATAAGTGAAGAAGTAATAGAGGAAAGGTCATTAATGAAAAGTAGAAAAAGAGTTGGAAATAGGACAGAACCCTGAGGAACACCACTATTAATAGATTTAAAGGATGAACAGTGGTCGCCTACAAAAGCTGCCATGGAACGACTTGAAATGAAATCAGAGAGAAGCTCACGGAGAGAAGGATAAATACCGAAAATTTAAAGTTTAGAAATCAAAGTTTTGTGCCAGACTCTATCGAAAGCTTTCAATATATCTAGTGCCACGGCCAAAGATTCACCGAAATATCGAAGGGAAGAGGACCAATAATCAGAAAGAAGAGAAAGAAGAGAGAGAAGAGAAAGAAGAGAAAGAAGATCACCAGTACGGAAGAGGACCCAGAATCATAAAGAAGAGAAAGAAGCTCACCAGTAAAGCGTTTCTTACGATGGTCATTCTGGCGATCAGAGAAAAGATTAGAAGAATTGAGGTGTTTCCAAATCTCAAGAATAGATTCAAACACCTTATAAAGCGATTAAGCGATTAGGTGATTAAGCGATTAAGCGATTAAGCGATTAAGCGATTAAGCGATTAAGCGATTAAGTGATTAAGCGATTAAGCGATTAAGCGATTAAGCAATAGTTGAAGGGTTGAAGGGGATTCTTTTTTTCGATAAACGATTAATGTTAATTTTATGAAATTTCTCTTAAATATTAAAAAACAAAACAAAAATTAATTATTTATTAAAGAAAACTATTTATAGTACAAATAAATAAACTTAAAAATCAAGCCTATCAAGTAAACATAAATAAAAATTAAAACAATATACCAATTAAAAAAAATGCACACAATTATAAAATAGATAATCAGATGCATAATAGGTTTATAGAAAAAATCCTGATACATATATATATATATATATATATATATATATATATATATATATATATATATATATATATATATATATATATATATATTATATATATATATATAATATATATATATATATATATAATATATAGTAATATATATATATAAGAGAGAGCAGAGAAGAGAGAGAGAGAGAGAGAGAGAGAGAGAGAGAGAGATAGATAGATAGATAGATAGATAGATAGATAGATAGATAGATAGATAGATAGATAGATAGATAGATAGATAGATAGATAGATGTTTTTTTCTCAAAAATAACAAAATATGACAATAAATAACAAAATATAATTTTATTCACAATAATAGAAAGATTCAAAAAATATATAAATATTGTAGTATATCTCTGAAAAAACCTATTGAAGATCAGATAGACCCTTCAGGGAAAAATTCACACTCAATCAGATTTAAATTAATCTTTTAAAGCAAACTCTATAAATTTCTTCTTACAAGTGGACAGAGAAGGAGACAACTTTATTTCATCAGGTAGAGAATTCAAAACAGAAATACAGGAATATAAAAAGCATTGTCAACTCTGGGAAATGGCAGTACAAAATTAGTGGTAGAGCACAATTCATAGCTGGCATCATGCACCTGGACAACAGCGGGAGTATTTCAGGAAAATAAAGGTAATTTATTATTTTATATACAGTTTCAAAGTGTCTA
>JABUQX010020672.1:0-44276 GCA_015478945.1 Trachelipus rathkii
TCGATGAATTTCATCAACGGGGACGCTGTCGGCAATTTTCTGGAATTCCGTTTCTAACCACCTTCGGGCGTCGGGCGAATTAGCGACTTGTACGCGTAATAATACTAAAAACATGTGAGTGTCGAGCAAAAAGTCGCAGGCGTCGCGGCATTGAGGATTACCCCAGCATAGCTTGAGGATTGGCACGATCATCACCTGGCCCCGTAGTCCCACGAATAAATTACATTCGTGCACGTGCCTTCTTATCGTTTCCATCAGCGAAGCGAATAACCGAACTGGCGATATTTTGAACGATTTCAGTTTATCGCATATACCAATCGCGCAATATTTCTCCGAAATATCGTAAAACGCGAAGCCTTTCTTTTCTTTGCAATTTATCTTTTTGTCGATATAAGACGTAGTAAATGAAACGATAGGGCGGTATGATCCCCTCGCTGCGGGAATCTCTCGTTCAATTTTGACGGTATGGGTTTGCGCGCATTGGGAGTTCGAGCAATACATGTAGGCGGAATTAGGTTTTGTCATCTCGCACAAGGTTTTGAAAAAGGAGTACTGGCGAACGGCGAACGATAATTCCTCGGCGATCTCTGGACAACATCCTTGGAGTGTTTTCACAACCCCCCGTAGGTTTTCTTGACACCTAACCCGATCGATGAAACTTATACGAGAGCTCTCATCCCGCTCGATTTTGTTCCTCTTATTAGACGTTGTCGTCGTTGTCGTCGTGTCGTAAAAAGAAAGCTCGCGTTTCCGAAACACCGGAAATGATTCGCAAATTGTTTCTTCTCCCCGTGGCCAGAAATGGTCGTTGACAGGCGGCGGAGGTGACGATAGTGAATGGCTTACGGCGATCTCGATTGACGTTTTGTCAGAAATGGGGACGACGATATCGTTATCGCCATCATCGCCACCCGCTCCGCAAACTCTGTTGTTGTTCTTGTTGTTCACATCGAAGCAAATTCCGTTGAAATCTTTTTTCCCGACGCTGAGGGCTATTCTTTCTTCGATCATCGATTCAAAGGCCTCCGTGAACGCTTTCAGCCCGCTTTGAATTAAAATAAAGATGTTAACGATGGCCGACTTATTCAAGATATTGCGCCCGGATAAGGTTCCTATTCCTCGAGATTCGTCCCACGTTTTCTTCGTTTGCAAAGTTCTTCTTAACCAAAAATCGCTGCACGACCCCCTACTCCTCTCTCGACGTCGATCGTGTCCGCGCACAGCATATCGGCGAACCTCGACTTAACGTTTAAGGCGAGATCGGTGAAAATCTTGTACTTTCGCGGCGTCCTTTCGTTATACTCCAGCATTGCTTCGTAAATGTTGCTCATCGCGTTCGGCTTCGAGCACTTTTTGTAATAAGACTGATATAAGTCGAAGGTCTAAGGGCGAAAATCTAAAAAAATTCATGAAAAAATAATAATAATAATTCACAAAAAAAAATTTAAGTTTCGGAATTTTCACTTAGACCCAGAACTTCGACTTATATTAGTTCCCGATCTCAGGCGTCCCACTATATGGACTGTCATTAATCGGTTTGAAGATACTTTAAGCTTAACAAAATGGTACTCGAAAGCGTTCAGCCGCTTTTGCGATTCCCGTAAGGCGACACTGTATTATAGTGACTTTTCGAAGGGAACCAAAAAACGACCTAACGTGCTCGGCGACACCTTTTAGGGATAAACGTATACGCTTTCAACCTCCCGCCGTACCCACCTCTCGCACACCCGACGGCCGACAGCGCCCCCTTCACCGGCCACGCGCCCGGCCCCCCCCCCGCCCGCGGCACTCCCCCACGAGCCCCCCCGCCGCGCGTCGCGCTGCCCCCCCCGGTAGGCCGGCGCCTCCGCCCGCCTCACTCTGTTCGCGCGCGCCCGATATGTCTCGTACAGGATCTCTGATCTTTTCTCTACTTCGATCTTCCCTCCTCCGTGTTGTGGGGGGGTGTCATATGAGAGAGATCTGACGACACGTTATATCGGTTGAAGCGTATAGTTATCCCTAAAAAAAAGGTGTCGCGCGAGCACTTAGGTCGTTTTTCGGTTCCTTTCGAAACGTCACTATAAATATAGTGACGCCTACCGGGAATCGCAAAAGCGGCTGAACGCTTTCGAGTACCATTTTGTTAAGCTTAAAGTATCTTCAAACCGATTATGACGTCATATAGTGACGCCTGATCGGGAACTAATATAAGTCGAAGTTCTAAGTGCAAATTCCGAAACTTAAATTTTTTTTTGTGAATTATTATTATTATTTTTTCATGAATTTTTTTAGATTTTCGCCCTTAGACCTTCGACTTATATTCAGTCTTATACAAAAAGTGCTCGAAGCCGAACGCGATGAGCAACATTTACGAAGCAATGCTGGAGTATAACGAAAGGACGCCGCGAAAGTACAAGATTTTCACCGATCTCGCCTTAAACGTTAAGTCGAGGTTCGCCGATATGCTGTGCGCGGACACGATCGACGTCGAGAGGAGCGGGGGCGCGTGCAGTGATTTCTGGTTAAGAAGAACCTTGCAAACGAAGAAAATGTGGGACGAACGTCGAGGAATAGGAACCTTATCCGGGCGCAATATCTTGAATAAGTCGGCCATCGTTAACATCTTTATTTTAATTCAAAGCGGGCTGAAAGCGTTCACGGAGGCCTTTGAATCGATGATCGAAGAAAGAATAGCCCTCAGCGTCGGGAAAAAAGATTTCAACGGAATTTGCTTCGATGTGAACAACAACAACAACAGAGTTTGCGGAGCGGGTGGCGATGATGGCGATAACGATATCGTCGTCCCCATTTCTGACAAAACGTCAATCGAGATCGCCGTAAGCCATTCACTATCGTCACCTCCGCCGCCTGTCAACGACCATTTCTGGCCACGGGGAGAAGAAACAATTTGCGAATCATTTCCGGTGTTTCGGAAACGCGAGCTTTCTTTTTACGACACGACGACAACGACGACAACGTCTAATAAGAGGAACAAAATCGAGCGGGATGAGAGCTCTCGTATAAGTTTCATCGATCGGGTTAGGTGTCAAGAAAACCTACGGGGGGTTGTGAAAACACTCCAAGGATGTTGTCCAGAGATCGCCGAGGAATTATCGTTCGCCGTTCGCCAGTACTCCTTTTTCAAAACCTTGTGCGAGATGACAAAACCTAATTCCGCCTACATGTATTGCTCGAACTCCCAATGCGCGCAAACCCATACCGTCAAAATTGAACGAGAGATTCCCGCAGCGAGGGGATCATACCGCCCTATCGTTTCATTTACTACGTCTTATATCGACAAAAAGATAAATTGCAAAGAAAAGAAAGGCTTCGCGTTTTACGATATTTCGGAGAAATATTGCGCGATTGGTATATGCGATAAACTGAAATCGTTCAAAATATCGCCAGTTCGGTTATTCGCTTCGCTGATGGAAACGATAAGAAGGCACGTGCACGAATGTAATTTATTCGTGGGACTACGGGGCCAGGTGATGATCGTGCCAATCCTCAAGCTATGCTGGGGTAATCCTCAATGCCGCGACGCCTGCGACTTTTTGCTCGACACTCACATGTTTTTAGTATTATTACGCGTACAAGTCGCTAATTCGCCCGACGCCCGAAGGTGGTTAGAAACGGAATTCCAGAAAATTGCCGACAGCGTCCCCGTTGATGAAATTCATCGATGTTTAACGAGATTTGAGTACCACAATAAAGGGAATCTCGTCTACAGCAACTCGGGCGGAGACGATGTCGAACCTCTTAGTAGTAGTAGTAATAATAATAGGGGAGGTGGTTCGAAATCAAAAATTATTGATAACCCGCGTCGTCATTATCATCATCAGCAAGGGCAGTCGAAGCAGCGGGGTGTATTTCCAGGGGATTATGTATTTCGTTTAACTTCACTGATTATTTGGGAATTAAATAAAAACCAGTAATTATTCCAGTGAATATTTTTTATTAAAACGTGTCTATAATTAGCTTGTATAAAAATAGAGCAAAAACAATAGTATATAGATAGAAAGAATAAATAGAATAGCAGGAGATATTGCATAATTGTATATATAGAATAAATAAATTTTTAAAACAAAAATGGTGTATGATATTTTTCCTAAAATCTTACAACATATAGTATTAAAAATTGGATCTAAAATTGAAGGGAATGTAAAATAAAAATCTGAAATTGCAGATCGATCATCATTAGCAGCAGGAGCAGCAGCAGCAGGAGCAGCAGCGGCATCAGTAACAGCAACGGCAGCAGCGGCATCAGTAACAGCAGGGTCGAATCCACACGCCTCACTCACTATTTCGCTTTTTTAACTTCGTATGTGACCGGGAGTGCACTAGAGAAAAACATTTAATTCTTCGATGGGAATACGTAAAAAAAATGGGAATAAAAAGTACAATAGATTTTAATTTTTATAAATCTATCGTGTAGAGTTTGCATTTATATAAGCGTTATAGCTTCGTTTCATGCGGAAATCTCGTTCTACTCAAAGGGGTGGCGAGAAGAGAAGAAAGCGGTGGAGGCGGCGGAATTGGCGACGATGCTGATAGTTGTAAAGGTGGTGGTGGAAGTATTTGACCGGTAAAAGAACTGGTGCATGTTGAAATAATTCTCTCGGTGGCGGGTTTTTGTCTTTCCAAAGATGGATACGACGGAAAAGAGTCTTCGAAGAGGAGAGGCATCGGTAGTGGCGAAGAGTTGATTGGGGTTGTTGATGGTGGAGAAGGAGGTCTTATAAACGTCGGTAGGCTGTTGATGTTACCTTTCCCCGTCGGGTAGCCTCTAAGAGTTGAAGTTAAGAAGGGTTCTCGATATCTCTTTAAAGAGGAAGTGTGAAACGGATACTTAAACTCGAAGGGATCGCTTATGCGATAATTATCGTTGAAACGCAAATTATTAGTATCGTTATTATTATCGCCCCTTTCCTTGTTAACTTGTATCGTAAATGTAAGTCCAGAATCTCGCGTTAATTTATTTTCTTTCTCTTCGTTCTTCGGGAATGAATTATTTTCATCGTCATCATCATCATCATCATCGCGGTTTTTTTCAATCATCTTATTGATTTCATCTAAGCTGTTAAATCGTTCCTTATTTTTCTTCTTTTTAGTTATCTTAGCGCATCGGCTTTTACGGAGGATTTTGCGTATTTCGTTCATAATCATCGCTATAGCGAGAATGACCAGAATAGGAATCGAAACGATCATGGCTTTATACCACCCGTTTTTATTCCAGAAGTAATCGAGATTTTCGATCGCCGTATTAAAAAATTCTCCAATATCCCAAAACGAAGATGAAGAGGATTCACCGATCGTTTCGCACATACTGACGCACTCCAGGGAAAGGTAGAATCCACAAAACTTGGAATTAACAGAGAGTCTTCGAGAAAAATTAACTATATCCGTATTGTTATAAACGGCCTTAAATATAAATTTGTGGTGCTCCTGTATGGCGTATCTTAGTTTCACATTTTTAACGAAATCGACCCTAAAGAAATTTAATTTTTTTTCATCAAAATTTAGTTTTTCACCATTTTTGGGACAGGTTTCTAAATGCATAGGCGAGCTCAAATGATGGATTTTTATATAATTTTCCGTCGCGTTTTCGCAACCCTTAGCCTCACGAAGCCTTTTAACGTAAAACGAACCTCTCGTTTTATTTTCCAAATTGAAAAATTCGTATTCTCTCTTCCTAACATTTCTGCAACGATCAGGGTAGGACGTGGCTCGATTTATTATTATTATTATTATTAGGACGAAAAGCAAGTTCCAAAATAGCTTCGGGCGCTTCATGCTGATGAGACTGTTTCTTCCTCCGTTTGTCGGTGAATGAACCACGCCACGGCGTTCGAGCTGATTTGCGCTTCGGGAAGAGGTGGGGTTATATATATATATAGTATAAGAATCGATAAAGGTTTTTATTTAAGTAATAATTTTTTTAACAATTTTTATTATATGGGATGCAGATTATTAAACAAAATAAAAAAATTAAGAAAAGAAAATATATTAATTGATGATATTTTTAACCGTGGTGGAACACGTGAATAAAATTTTCGGTCGATGACTAACGATATCTTCGATTGATTGATATTTTTATTTGTTTATGAATTTTTTAAAATCAGGAGGGTGTAAGAAGAAGAGTTCTCGAAGGGATCGACGTTCGTTTTCGATTATGGAGCTTCAGCTTATTTCTAGTTAAATGGTTGTGTCGGTGGCTTTTGGGTTCTTGTTGTTGTTGTTTTTGTTGTTGTTGTTGTTGTTGTTGTTGTTGTTGTTGTTATTTTCTCGGACCCGAGGGAATTTTCCTCTTCTCCGTTGTTACTCGGTGGATTCAGCACTAGTGCGTATGATGGCGGCGATAGATCATCCGATGGGGGAGACGATTCGATATTTTTACCATCAGATTTAGAAAGATCAACGGAATTCATCGCTTGAGTGTAAGATGGCGGTGGTATATCCAATGGGGGAAGCCTAAGTAGTAGCGGATCGACATTCCGACCATTTCGATTTGCGGATATCGGATGAATATCACGATCACTTCTGTCTCCGTCGGGATACAGTAGCTCGTACGGAGGTGGCAGTATATCCGGTTTGGAGGGCGTTTTAACACGGCGTTTTTGAAGTGCGATACGAATATCGAAACGATCATCTACGGGACGAAAAACAATCTTATTATGATATGTAAACCATAAACAATAAATCATAACTCCCAAATGAATTAAATGAATTAATTGATGTAAAATTATCAAATATTTAAGAGTATATAAAAACAGATGGGTGCCATCATCGAGTAGATCGCATATTCTCACGTTCTGGGTGGAAATATATAAGCCGCAATAATTGGAATTATTATAAATAGGAACTGTGAAATTTTTGTATTTCAAGTCGCTAAAAAAAACTCTGTATACGAATTTGCGTTCTTCGTTCACCTCGTATTTCACCTCTACAGAGTCATCGAAGAGGATTTTGTTAAATTCGTAGTGGTTTTCCTCGTCCAATTTGACTGTTTGTCCAGGATGAGGACAGGTTTTTAAATCCATCGGTGCGCTTAGCGGATGTATTCTAATAAAACTTCCTATTAATGTTTCACCACCGACGTCCGTATTTAGCCTCTTGACGGAAAACGAGCCAGTCGACGAGTCGAAAAATTGGTATCCTCTCTCCTCTATATCTTTGCAGCGTTGTTTCGAGAGCGTTGCTCGAGTGAGGTTAACGACAAGTGGTAGTAGGAACAAAAATAAACTGTGGATCTTCATGCTGAAAGCGAAACGTCCTCCGGTTTTCCGTCAGTGTATTGCGATAGAGTTTTTCTTTGTATTTGAAATTGGTGTGTCGAGTAAAATTGTTATATAGGTATTTATTAAAAAATAAAGATTATTTTTTTAAAATGTTTTATTCATGCAATGTAAATAAATAGCTTATAGTTAACAAAGGAAATACAGAATCGAGAAATAATTTTTTTTTTGAAAATATGAAGAACTATTATTTTTTAAATGTTTTTTAAAATTATTGTTACGGTCCGGTTTCGAATTCGCCCATTCGATTGATTTCCAGTAATATTGGCCTCGTAATTATCGTTATTATCGTAGTTGCTGTCGTTTTCTCGACCTTGGGGCTCTTCTTCGGTAGATCTAGCAGTGGGGGTGACGGCGACAACGGGTCTGGCTTGCGGTAGCGGGGCATTAGCGTATTCCGATGATAGTTCTGGTTTGAATATATAGCGTAGATTGGCTATTAATAGTTTAAAGCATTTTGTAATAAAAACCACGACTATAACAAAAATTGTCGCTTGCGCGGAAAATTTAATCGTCGTTTTAAACATCGCGTTTTTCTTCCAAAGGTATTTGATTTTGTCTTCCGCCATATCAACGCCTTCCATATACTCTAAAGGCGTAAACCATGAACAATCCGAGAAAGCGTCGTCATCCTCCTCGTTAACGATCTCGCATATTCTGGCACATTCGAGCGAAAAGTAAACGCCGCAAAACGTCGAATTCTCGTCGATCGGTTGCGCGAAAGAATAAATTTCACCATCCTTGGAAATCACGTTGAACCTAAATTTGCGACGGTAGTCGTCGTTCACCGCGTATTTCAGCTTTATATTTTGTTGAAACTGGACTCGGATGAATTTGTGCGTAATATCATTAACGCGGAAAAATTCTCCGTTTTTTGGGCAGGATTCCAAATTGCTCGGCGTCGTTAAGCGATGTATTTCAAAAAAGTTTTCGATCGGCTTCTCGCATTCCCGATCCACGCTTTGCTCTTCGATGGAAAACGAACCTCTCGTTTTATCTTGCAAGTTGAAAAATTCGTCGTGTCGCCTTCCTCCTACATTTCTGCAATGACGTTCCGAGTCGTCGGGCGTTGCTCGATGAAGGAGCACGGCAAAATTTATAAGCACGGTTAAAAATAATTCCGAATACTTCATATTTAATCGGTGTTTTTTTCTATCCTTAGGCTAGCCTTTAAACAAACAGCCTTTTCGCACTCGAGGAAAGAGGTCGAGAATGAAGTTTGATCTAATACCGCGTATATATATAGGTGTTTGTATTAAAAAATTTACATATTTTAATTTTTTATTTATACAGTATACGAAAATAAGTACATAAAACAGTTTGTAAAACAATATAAATTAAAACGCAATATTGAATAAAAAATATGAATACATTTTTAACTTTTTAAGCGTTTAGGTATACGCGAATGGCGATTAAAAGTATAGCCATAACATCGATCGAAATTAAAGAATTTATTATATATGTGTATGTATATGTGTATTTAAGCGCGTTTGTGTCACAGCCGAAGAAATAGTTATACCGCGGATACCATTGTGTTTTTAGAATATCTTGTTTCAAGCGGCTGTCCTTATGAAAAAGTTTTAGACGCATGTATTATGAGGCTGTCTCGGGGGTGTCGGCGTCCGCCTTCGAATTTGCTGCTGATGCTGCCGTTTCGAACGATTTTTAGTTAGATCATTGCGGCGGTGGACCTCGTTGTTATTTTCTCGTTGCTGATGATGCGAGTTTTCTGGTAATCTTCTTTCTTTCCGTTCTCCCTCGACTGTTCTGAGACCGATAGATCTGCCAACGGAGGTCGTCGACGCTTGGTACGCCGAATTTAACGTGTTCGAAGTATTATCGATCTGGCTTTCGTACTCGAAAGAAGTGGAAGCCGTAGATAGATTATCATCTGATCCGTGGTTGTCGTCGTTGCCCTCTCTTCCTACGTCTAAACATATCTCGGAATAATCGCTGTCATTTTCCGATGGGAAAACGCGCGTAGATTGAACGTTTTCGGAAATATTTTGAAGCTGAGGAGGACGATTCGGCGGAGGAAGAGGTGGCCCAGTCGTCGTCGCCATCGCAGTCGCGGCCTGAATATTCGACAACGTCGTTACTTTCAGGGAACCACACTTATTCATATCTAAATAGTGATTTTCGATCGTATTCTTCGTTTCACGATCGGTGTACGCGCTAAGCGTCATAGCCATTTCTTCTTCTTTCTCTCTTCCTTCTATTCCGAAAAAAGGTTCCCGTATCCTTTTTCTGTCGACGGCGGCGTAAATAGCATCAGAGGAAGGGAAGGATCCGTCGGCTCGCCCGTCGAAATAAGGACGCGAAGAAGTTAAGGGAATGCTATACGTGTGTTTCATTTTCGTCTGGCTTCTGGCACTGCAGATTTTGCAAATTTCGTTTTCCGATTTACTTCTCTTTTCTAGTAATTTCGAGAACATTCGAAACAAGACGTAGGAAAGAAGTGCGTATGCGATTGCACTAACGAATAAGTTATTCGCCGCAATAACTACTAAAAAATTTACGAAATCTTTATTGAGAAAACTGTTTAATTCTCGGAGAACATTTTCCAAAGACGGGATATTTTCTGAACCGTTGAATTTATTGTATCCTCTGAAATTTTTCAAAAACGCGAAAAGGGACTCGCCGAACATGAAGCAATTTGCTAAATCTTTTGATTCATCCGTGTCGACATCGATGCACATTTTTACGCAAGATCCGATAATTTTTAATCCTACTGACGAGTCTGGCACCAATTCAGCTTTATGGTCATTTACAAATTCACAATCGTCTGTATTTTCGGGGTCACACTTTTTCAAAACCACGTGCATAACCTGTTGCATCGTTCGCGATGCGGCTACGGGATATATCTCGTAAATGATCTTATGCTGATAGAAGGTCGATATTTCATCGATATCGAATGCTTTTTTTACTTTAAGTGTTTGCTCTTCTTTCTTCATAACATTTATCGTAACGTTCGGGGAGGCGTCTTTGCATATATCGAATGTTGGTTTAGAAACTCTAATTTCCCCTCCCGTCGAGTTAATTACGGGAAGGAAAAAGTCGAACGAAACGAAGGATCGAATGCAAAGTTCATCTTTTATATTTTTATATTTCGAAGCGGTGTTCGTCAGAGAAATCGACCCAATACACGATAATAGTGAAAATACTATTAAAGAAATTCCTACTGATCTCTTCATTTTTAAGCATGAGAATAATAAACCTCGCGACCGATCTGTATTAATTAGGTCTAAGTAAAAATAAAAGAGGAGAGCTCTTTTTATACAATTTTTTTAATATTTTTAACACATTTCAATATATAATATTTAGCTTAAAATTAAAAATTTCATTTTTTAATTTTAAATATTATCAGAACGAAATTTTATCACTTGGTTTTTTACAAACCCTTTTAACAACAATTTCTCGGAGGTGTTGTTATGAAGTAAACTATAAAATGGCAATTTGGCTTTATTCTCATCCGTAAAGGCGCAGGTTTCCGCGTGCCGTCCACTAACTCAGGTTATTATATTGGTATGGATCTAGGAAAATACGAATAAACGTCCAATTTCAATCGAGTTACGTATAATGTTTCGTTATTAAAGATCATCATTAAATTGTTTTATCTTTTTATCTCTCATATCAAAATTCGCAAACTCTGAATCCTTTTTAATATTTTTTGCAGGCCTAACTCCGTATTTTCTAAAAATAAATCGCGGTCGATACACTTAAAGAGTTCTTAGAGTTTTTTTTATAGCTTAGAGGAAAATAAAAGGGAAGACGCTTTTATACAAATCTTTTATTTTTGTTATTTAACACCATATTTATATAAACAACTATTATATAGCAAGATTCAAAACCAAAAGTTAAACCAATCGTTATTTATATCTACATATTTTTTAATAACATTTTCTTGGATTGGGTTGTTATACAGAAAACAATTAGACGGCGATTTTCCTTCCTTCCCGCTCACGATGACGCAGATGTCTACGCACCTCCCTCTAATTCTAAGACCGTTGTATTTGGATTTAGCTAGGTCGTTGGGATTAGGTTTGTATTTGTCTCCAAATATTTTTCCGCCTTCTGGTATTTCATTCGTGTGTGAAATTTCGAAAAGGGCGCACTCTCTGCCGAAGGAAATGTTTTGTCCTGTGCGACCGCATTGGGCGTAACCCAATCCAAAACCTCTCGGATTTGGTATCCCTTCTACTCCAACATATAGCGTTTCGTTAATGAACCTCACATAATATATCTCATTCTTGCGTATTTTAACTTCAAAAAATCTCCGGCCGTTCAAAATTTTTCTGGTCTTATTTTTTGGATCGACGTATTTTCTGAAATGTAAATTCAATTTCGACGACTTTCCTTTACATTCCTTGGATATAGTTCTCGTAAAGTGGATTTTTTCTCTCGTTACGTTTATAAAAGGTAAACCGTAATCGAAAGACGGGTAGGACCTAACGCAAACTTCCTTTCTTTCAATTTCGTGTTCTAATGGGTTAGATAGCTCCAGTTCCAATTTCGATTGAACGATCAATATCGTCGTCGACAATATTAAAATGAATAGTTTCGTCATTTCTGATGAATTTTTTTTCCGGTCGTGTCTTGTTTGAACTCGGTCGAGAAATGAGAAAAAGGTCAGAAGGTTTCACTCTAATAAAGAAAATAATTGGTTGGTTTGTTATTTTTTTAATATTCAAAATAATTTATTTATTATATTTTTTTATTATTTTTTCAAGAACTTTAGTTTTTCAATTCCCTTTTCATCATAATGAAAAAAATAACTCGATTTAAAAATGGAACGGTGGTTAGGATTTTGTGAAGCGTTAGGCGAATTTTAACACAACGAGAACTTTTCAAGTCGTCGTGTTATAGAAATAAATATTATTGAGCAATAGGAGTTGTTTTTTGTCAAAAAAATAATATAAAACAGGTTACCCTTGAGGAAAATAAAAGAGGAAAGCGCATTCGTACAAATTTATTTTTATCATCCTACACCTAATTTTTATATATATATATATGCGTATAATGTCGTTTATCTTATGGTTACAAGTTCGATTTTTATTAACGTCAATTTGTTTAGCTCAATCAACACGCTCTTTAAGAACATTTTCATGGAGAGGGTTGCTATAGAGAAAACAAGAAAAAGGTGATTTTGCTTCTTTTCCGCTCGCGACGACGCAGATATCCACGCACCTCCCGGTAACTCTAAGAAAATCGAAGTCGTATCTTGTTAAGTCTCTAGGAGGATACTTGTAAAGGTCTTCGAGCTTGTAGCCGATACTATAATCGTACCAATCATAGACTTGAATTTTACGAAAACTGGTCGCTATATAGAATTTGGAGACAATACACTCATGGAGGTGGCCCATTGTACGTCCAGTGTTGCAACATTTCGTGTACGCCATTCCGAAATATATAGGATATGGTATTCCTTCTATTCCAAAATAGAGCGTTTTGTTAACGAATTTCATATAATAAATTTCACTCTCGCGTATTTCTAAATCAAACATTTTCATGCCTTTTATGAACGTCGATTGATTTTTACCGTGGTATATTTCGAAATGGAAATCCAGCATCGACGACTCCCATTTACATTCTTTAGATATAGTTTTCTTGAAATGGAGTTTTTCTGTCGTCAAATTTATAAAATGATTGCCAAAATCGAAAGACGGGTATGATCTAATGCAAACTTCTTTTCTTTCAATTTCTTTTGCGGCGTCTGAGCCAAGTTGTGTCGATTGAAGGATCAATATTGATAATATTATAATCGATACGTTCGTCATCATTTCTGCGGAATTAACTTTCCCGTTGTCGTGATAGTACTCGGGCGAGAAATGAAAAAAAAATTGGTAGGTTTTGTTTAAATAGAGAAAAAAATGGTTGGTTTGTTATATTTAAATTAATCTTCTAGGTATTAAAAAATACTTTTTTTTATACTTTTTTTAGGTTAAATAATTTTTAAAATACCGTTTTCAGGAAGAAATATAACGATTGAAATAAAATAGATTTTATTTTGTCACTGACGTTTATGACGGAACAAAACTATAGAGGTAAACCCTAGTAAAGCAGATACTTTTAACCTAATTTTTTCTGGCAATGTTGTCCTCTTTTAGTATATAATAACTATAAGTGGTTTTTGTATTAAAAAGTAGTAACCCGAATTGGTGTTGCTGAATATTTATTAGGGAAGAGTCTCATTAATAAAAGAGCACTCTGGTGGTGGTGTGCACGACGAATATCTAAAAATTTCCGCCTCCCCTTTAGGGTTTAAACTATCGCAATTTTCTGTCTCCGCGATGTGTGCGGCCCTTCTTCCTAAACCGTACACATCGATGCCGCTGTTTGACACGTTGCTATCGGCATTTGCCGAAAAATTTGTGCAAAAATGATTTCTTTTTTCTATTGGAATGTTTTCAGTTCTCTCTCCTCGAGCGAATGGACAATTGGGACTTTTGTATAAATGCTCTCTTTTCGGTGTATCTCCTTGTACCCAATGATCGATAATACACTTGCAAAATGTACACGCGCATTGGTCTTCCTTTCGTAAGTAAAAAAAACCATCTTTCGCCAGTTCTTCAGGAGAAATGAAAGATACGGGCCAATCTATAAAGGTAAATAGTCTTTCTTCTTCGAACAAAAATTCGAAGTCTGGATATATAAACGTTTTAGACCGCCGAGGTCGGCTATCATCAACTTCCATTATCGGTCGGGAAATTTATAATCTCTTCGGATTACGTTGCTGTCTAGATGACGGGTTTGCAGACACCAGTCCTCTACCACGTGCGATGCGCGGTTTATATCTCGAAAAATGAATAGGAAATTAACATTTTTTTATCTTAAATTCCGCGATATAAATTTTTTTAAATATTTTTTTAATTTATCGTTTCTAATGGATCTGTCACGCCACTCCTTCTTATTACAAATTTCTTTCGCCATTGAATGGGACATCTGTAATCTTGGTATTCACGATTGAAAAAAAAATCTTATGTATCGAAAAGTAAAATTTCGACCGTACGAGAGTAGATTTTTTTCAAGAATTAATATTTTAGCCCCCCCCTTAAACTTCGTTTTTTAAAAGTAATTTATTTTTTTTAGGGGTGAATAATTAAAAATACAAAAACAAAAATAAAAAAAAAATTATAAAAAAAAAAATTAACGTTCATCAACTTTTTCAATCTTTCAGACCTTTTGAAACATAAAATGAAAAACTAGTAGATATGTACATTTTATTTAATTAAGATTCGAATATATCTGATATACGTATATTTGTTAAACAAATTTGACACTAATCGGAAAGTTTAACAGTATCTCAAAATATGGGATTGAAGAAAAAAATTTCTCCTGAGAGACTATGCAAAACATCTTAACGATTTTTGACTCTCGACGATGTTTGACTCATGCTCCATCGCCTCCATTTTTTTTAGTTCTTTCAAAAATTCATTTAACTTCGATTTGCTCAAAATAATTTCTTTAAATTTCCTAACTTTATACGCGAGTCTATTATTTTCTTCTTCAAGAGCTCGCTTAGATCTTTTCAAGCTTTCCATTTTTTCTCGTCGTTCCGCAGGCGTTAAATGAACGCTTCTCAGTAAATAGCCTCTCTTGCCATTTGCTCGTTCGTTAAGATGATCGTTAGTTCGATGCGATCCCCCTCTTGATCCTATGGTGTTTGAACTTTTAGAGGGAAGTGCATCGGGGAAAACATTCACAGATCCATTTTGAATCGGAATCGAAGTGCAATCAAAATTAAAATTTACGATGACGCCTAAAGGTTGTACGCAAGCGCTAATCTGTGCTACATCTAAACATATGGGCTTCAAACTTTTGTCTTGACCACTCCCAGGAATTCTAACGAGTGAACGTACTGGTTTTCCTATTTCAAATGACGGGGCCATTTCTATTTTAAGTTAAGAGAAGGAAGTTACCACCTAGTTGGTTTGCTAAAGAGCGGAGCTTTTATTATCGAGCTACTAAATATTATTATTTATCAATAAGAATTTATTAATATGATAAATGAATGAATGTAATCAATTACCTTCTCATTCGCCGAGGGTTCAAAGAAGATGAGTGCTTCCAAAAGAATCTAAGAAAAAAGGAAAAAAAAAATATTTTTTTGAGATTTTACGAGCTAAAAATAATAAAATTTTTAAAATAGTTTCTTTTATCTTTTTTTTGACAAATTTAGTTCTTTCCAAATTTTTACGGAAAATCGATTGCTGATAATAATAAAGTTTTTAAATTTTTTTTAACAGCAGATTTTGCTTTTCTTTACTCGTAAAATGATATATATATATATATAAGGTAAAATTATATATATAATATCTAGTTTTTAGAATTATTGCTTTACAAATCTTTACTCTCATATTTTATTTTCAATACTAATAAATAGATAAATTAAAACCATACTAACTGATGAAAAAATATAAAATTGGCCTAAGGAATACTCCTCCAACCACTTCGCAAATCTACTAATCGGTGTTTCAACAAGAAAAAGAACAAATGCGCAAGGGTGGTTGTTTCCAAATAAAATGTCGTCACTTAATGCGCGAAGGAAAAGCACGAACAATCAAGGTGAAGACCTGAGGAGGTATCCGCACTCGACTTGATACTGTCGATAACTGATGAAACCGAAGGCTCTCTCGCTCTTTTATACTGTTTAAACGATTATGTCAGCAAATTCCAAAGTGCGATTTTCGTGCTTAGACCTTCGAATTATATCAGTTCCAACGATAGTTAATACAATAAAAAGAACAGGCTGAACGCTTTTAAATACCATATTCTTAAGCTTAAACTATCGTTAACCCGATTATGACGTCATATAGTGTTAAGCTTAAGCTATCGTCAAACCGATTATGACGTCATATAGTGACGCTCGATCGGGAACTGAAATAAGTCGAAGGTCTAAGTGCAAATACCGAAAAATAATTTCGACTTAAGAAAATTTTGTTAGATATTTTCTTTGGGAAATTTTAGATTTTCGCACTTAGACCTTTGACTTATATCAGATCCCTTCGAAAGGTCACTATATCCGGTATAATTATAGTTTACACCCTAAAAAGCGTAGCCCGAGCACGTTAGGTTGTTTTTTTTTTCCCTCCGAAACGTCACTATATTATAGAGTCGCCTTACGGGAATCGAAAAAGCGACTGAACGCTTCCAAGTGCAATTTTGTTAAGCTTAAACTATCGTCAAACCGATTATGACGTCATATAGTGACGCTCGATCGGGAACTGATATAAGTCGAGGAAAATAATATAATATGTGAGTACTTGAATATCTATTCTTTATAGACTTTGTTTCTATAATTATAATTATTTTTTTTGGTTATCTTCGAAAAAAAGCTCGCTTAAGGAACGAAAAATTTATTTTGCACCATCTTCCGAAAAGTAAAAAGTAACGTTATTTCGTGCTTTCGCTTTGCGCGAGATTCGTATATTTACCGAAAAATAATAATTCTATTATTTTTTTTAATTTTTTTTAATTTAGTACCCTAAAAAATGATTTATAAAAGAAAATGTATTTGTGGGAGAATAAATTTAAAAAACACTCTAAGCAGTGAAAGAACAATCAGACATTACATATATAATTAATATTTTTCGTTACAATATACGATCTCGCGCGAAGCGAAAGCACGAAATAACGTACTTTTTACTTCTCGGGGAGATGGTGGCAAAATAAAAATTTTTTCGTTCCTTACGCGAGTTTTTTTCACGTATTTGAAATTTAAATTTTCCACTTAACCTTCGACCTATCAAAAGCGGAAAGAGTAGAAAATTAATCACGTTAGTTAGCGCAGGGGTCTCTACTTCGGCGAGAATTCCCCACCATTTATCTTCATGCTCCGAACTGTTAAAAAAAATGCAGCGAAATACAACGTTACCGAAGAGCTGATAGACCACCCAGAACGTTTATTATCCACCGAAGTTTATCAACGTAATCAAAAACCGCTCCTGAAATTGGTTCAAGAATTTTGCTCGACGGAACTTAAACCAACTCCCGCGAACAATTTCAATAAACTTCTTCACGAAAAAGGAATTTTGTGATATAAAACTGGATTTTAAAATTAAAAACTTTATAAAAATAGTAAATTAAAAATTATTTTTTAGTAAATAAATTTTTTTAATAAAAGAAATAGCGAACCGACTAATTTTTCTTTATAAAGGCGAAACCTTTCGACATTTTCTTCCATTCCTCCATCGCCTGCAATTACGACCCACCAACAATTAGTTAGTTAATTCCGCGAAAATGACATAACCTGTCGATTTACATATTAATATTGTTCCGTCATCAACCTTGGCCGGACACCGCCAAAGAATTGAAACAGTAGAGAATTGCAGAACGCATACTCTTATCCAATTGGATGCTCTCAATATTAACGAGAAAAGACTCCGTTAAACGTTAAATAATTGAGAAATGGACGAAAGTCGTCGAGGAGACGGGCATTTAGTTTGAAAAAGCCACGAAGCCGTCCATATAGTATATCCAGAAGACTATGATTAAAGATGTTGAAATTGCGCGACACCAAATATTTATATGATCTTCGATAATCAAAACGCTATACGTGGACAGAGGAACATTCGTCTCTCGTATGTTTTGGGTGGTTATACCAGAATGTGTCAACTGGCGAGAAGATTTGTGTCGTTTACCATATAGCTCACACGCCGACATATATTCGACAATTTTCGGAGCATGGTCACGCTTAATCATAATGACCTAGGCATACATCAATACAATTTCTGAACCTGGGTGTTCGTGGACATTCTGCGTCTTCTCGAGCGAAGAAAGAAGGCAAATTGCCCTCTTTAAAACTTTCTTATCACCTCCTGAAACAGTATCGAAAGTGTGGGCAGAGAACGAAACATGAAAAATGGCGTTGAATCATTATTAATAAAATGAATTCATTCACTATTATATACTTATTTTTGCATAGAATCGGGACTGAATTGATTTGATGCTATTTTGTGCAACCAAGTTCTTGGAAAAGCAGTTCGTGTATTTTACGCAAGAGAATAAATTTTTCGAAATACATTTTCAACATTATAGCTCACAGCACGTGAAGCTATTATGATTTCTTATTTGATTCAATTACCACACAAAAATTCTATATAAGATTTACATTCATATTTTTCACGTGGGGTTTTGTTTCATATATCCGTGAATTTGTTCTTCTTTTTAACACAAACCGCACGTTGTAGCTTAATAGTCACGTGTTTTATCTTAACGCGAGATTTTTCTTTTTTACCTCAAATAATTTTCTACGAAGGTTGTTTTTAATGGCCGTGAAGATCTTCCTTTTTAACAAAAATCGCAAGTTTCGTATCAAAAAAAATATTACGCTGTGTTTATTACATCGTCAAAAAGTGATATTTTAGAGGGAAAACTAAACGAAGTTCGATAAAACTGGTTGAATAACACGTGAGGTTTTCATTCAGTCCTATGGTGAAATTGTAAGGCACAAAAGTAAAACCTCCCGTGTTAATTTCACCAGTTTAATCGAACTTCTAGTTTTTCCCCCTCTAAAGATAACTTTTTTGAACGATTATAAAACACATAACGTAAGATTTATCAATTATACCCGAAAATTGGCATTTGGTTAAAGAGATACGATTTTTTCTACGCTCATTAAACAACCTCGTAGAAATATTTGAGATAAAAAAAAACTCTCGTCAATATATAAATCACGTGATATTTAAGTACAACGTGCGGTTTGTGTTAAAAAGAAAACAAATCTCACGGATATTGAAACAAAAGATCAAGTGTAGAAACTTCTTAGCTTTACAAACACTTATTATTTTTGTCTTTCGTAAATTGAATCAAATAAGAATCAAAAAATACTTCACGGTGCGATTAGGTAGAAATGAAACTAAATTGAACTCAAAAAATTTATTCTCCTGCTTAACAATATTTTTTATTCCTCGAATATAAATTATCACATATGGCTTTATCAAATTTATTTAGAAAATCAACCTTTCAAAGCCTAAGAGAAACGACTACAAGACATACATATATATTATGGATATCGATCATTTGTATAAATAATATTTTCCCATGCCATTTTCATTGATTCATTTCTTCACAACCTTTCAATAACGTTTCTTAGGAGGGTTGATTAAGAAAGGTTTTAAAGGGCAATTTTGCTTCTTCTTCGCTCGCGAAGACGCAGATGTCCACGCAACACCCCCAGGCTTTCAGGAAATTGTATTGATGTATGCCTAGGTCATTATGATTAAGCGTGACCATTCGTCCGAACTTGTCGATATATGTCGGCGGTGCGCTGATATGGTAAACGACACAATCTTCTCGCCCAGTTTGACCACATTCTGTATACACCACCCCAAAACGATACGGATCGAATGTTCCCTCTAGTCCAACGTATAGCGTTTTGTTATCGAAGATCATATAAATGATTTCGTTGTCGCGCATTTCAACATCCATAAAGTCAAAGTCTTCTATATAATATATGGGACGAGCCTCGTGTTTTTTCAAACTAAATGCCAGTCTCCTCGACGACTTTCGTCCACATTTCTCAGATATATTTATTTTAAAACGGAGTCTTTTTCTCGTTAAATTATTGAGAAGCACTCCACCTTGGAAATAAGAGTTTGCGCTTCTGCAAACTTCTCTCTTTTCAATTTCTTTGGCGGTGTCCGAGCCCAAGGTTGATTGAAGGAACAATATTAATATTATAATCGACAGGTTCGTCATTTTCGCGGAATTAACTAACTAATTGTTGGTGGGTCGTAATTGCAGGCGATGGAGGAATGGAAGAAAAGGTCGAAAGGTTTCGCCTTTATAAAGAAAAATTAGTCGGTGCGCTATTTCTTTTATTAAAAAAATTTATTTACTAAAAAATAATTTTTAATTTACTATTTTTATAAAGTTTTTAATTTTAAAATCCAGTTTTATATCACAAAATTCCTTTTTCGTGAAGAAGTTTATTGAAATTGTTCGCGGGAGTTGGTTTAAGTTCCGTCGAGCAAAATTCTTGAACCAATTTCAGGAGCGGTTTTTGATTACGTTGATAAACTTCGGTGGATAATAAACGTTCTGGGTGGTCTATCAGCTCTTCGGTAACGTTGTATTTCACTGCATTTTTTTTTAAAGCAGTTGCACGGAGCACTGAAGAAAATGGGTGGGGAATTCCGCCGAAGTAGAGACCCTGCGCAACTAACGTGAATTAATTTTCTACTCCCTTCCGCTGTTTGATAGGTGAAGTCTAAGTGCGAAAATCTAAAATTTCACATTACTTTAATAACTCGAGTCAGAGTCGAAAAAATTTATTTTGCGACCATCCTCCCGAGAAGTAAAGTAACGTTTATTTTTCGTGCTTTCGCTTACGCGCGAGATCCGTATATGTAACCAAAAAATATTATTAATTTTATGTAATTTTGTTTAAAAAATTATTCCTTTTTTTAATTTATTCTCCCACAAAAATACATCTGTTCCTTTTATTAAATCATTTATAGGTGACCTAAATTAAAAAAAATGTTACCTATTGTTGTTTCATAATTCATTTTTGTAAATATAACGAATCTCGCGCAAAGACGAACGCACGAACATTTAACGTACTTTTACTTTCGGAAGATGGTGGCAAATAAATTTTTTGTTCCTTAAGCGAGCTTTTTTTTTTCGAAATAACAAATAAAAAAAAATAAATTATAATTAATAGAAACATAAGCTTCTTTTTTATTAATATTTAATTTCTACATATTATATTTAATTTCCCTCGACTTATCTCAAGTTCCGACGAGCGTCAACTATATACGTCATAATCGTTTTGAACGATAGTTTTAAGCTTAACAAAATTGCACTTGGAAGCGTTCAGTCGCTTTTTCGATTTTCCCGAAGGCGATCTCTATAATATAGGGGACGTTTCGAAGGGAAATAAAAAACGACCTAAAGAGACGCGGCCCACACTTTTAGTGTGTAAACTATAATTATACCGGATATAATGACGTTTCGAAGGGATCTGATAATAATAAGTGTAAAGGTCCTAAGTGGGAAAATCTAAAATTTCCCAAAAAAAAATCTAAACAAGAATTTTCTTAAGTCGAAATTATTTTTCGGTATTTGCACTTAGACCTTCGGGAACTTATTTCAGTTCCCGCTCGAGCGCCCACTATATGACGTCATATGTTTGACGATAGCTTAAGCCTTAACACTATATGACGGTCATAATCGGGTTAACGATAGTATAAGCTTAAGAATATTGGTATTTGAAAGCGGTTTCAGCCCTGTTCTGTTTATTGTATTAACATTGAATCGTTGGAAGCCCGATAAGTGATGTGTTCGGAGGGAACTGGATTAATCGAGAGATCCTAAGCTGGGAATGTCAGAATTTGGATTGGGTGAGAATAATCGTCTTAAAGAGTATATAAAGCAGCGAGAAGAGCCTTTGGTTTCATTCAGTTTACCGACAGTACCAAGTCGAGTGGCTTGATACCGCCCAAGGTCTTCACCTGATCGGTTCGTGCTTTTCTCCGGCATTATGTGACGTACATTTTTGTTGGTAATCAACCCGTTGCGCATTGTTGTTCCTTATTTTTCGATTGTTGAACACATAACCGATTAGTAGATATTTGCGGAAGTGGTGAGGGAGAATCATTTGGCCTAATTTTTAAAATATCTCTTTCATTAATAAAAGAATTGTTTGAATTTATCTAATTTATTATTGATTGTATATATATATATATAATATGAGTATATAATATAATATATATTTATATGTAGAAACATATTATCTATGAATCATATACTTTATATAATACCACTTATATATATAATAAGTATATTATATATATAATATATATTTATATATACTATATTAATATATATTATCATTTTACGAAGTAAAGATATAAGAAACTCAATGTCCTGCGTAAAAAAATTTTAAAATTAACTTTGAAATTATCAAGTGTTAGTTCTTTCCGTAAAAATTTTGGAAGAACTAAACTTTGGTCAAAAAAAGATAAAAGAAAAACTATTTATAAAAATATTATTATTTTTTAGTATTGTAAATCTAAAAAAAAATTTTCTGGTTTTTTTTTCTTTTTTCGTGTTAGAATTCTTTTGGGAAAGCACTCATATGCTTCTTTGAGACCCCTCGGCGGATGAGAAGGATTGATTACATTCAGTTCAATTTTATCATATTAATAATATTCTTATCGATAAATAATAATATTTTTAGTAAGCTCGATATAACAGCTCCGCTCTTTGAGAAAACTGAACTAGGTGGTGAACCTTCACTTCTCTGAACTTATAAATAGAATGGCCCGTCATTTTGAATTAGGAAAGACTAGTACGTTCACGGAGTCGTCAAATTCCGTGGAGTGGTCAAGAACAAAAGTTGTGAAGCCCTATGTTTAGATGTAGCAACAGATTCAGCTGCTGCGTGTACAACTTTAGGCGTCAGCTCGTAAATTTTAAATTTTGATTGGTATTTATTATTCGATTCAAAATGGATCTGTGAATGTTTTCCCCGATGCACTTCCCTCTAAAAGTTCAAACACCATAGGATCAAGAGGGGGATCGCATCGAACTAACGATCATCTTAACGAACGAGCAAATGCAAGAGAGGCTATTCTTCTGAGAAGGCCGTTCATTTTCAACGGCCTGCGGAGAACGACGAGAACAAAATGGAAAGATTGAAAAGATCTAAGCGAGCTCTTGAAGAAGAAAATGATAGAACCTGCGCCGTTAATAAGTTTATGGGGAAATTTGTAAAAGAAATATTTTGACGATTCAGTTGGAAAGGTATGTTAAACAGCTAACGAAACCAATGGCGATTGAGCATGATAGTTATAGCATCGTCGTAGAAGTAAAAAATCCTTAAGTATGGTTTTGCATAGTTGGGCTCAGGACAATTTTTTTTTCTTCAAATCCGTGTATTCTCTTAATTTATTTCTTACTTTTCTATTTTCGGAATTTATTAAACATTATTATACCATAATAAAATGTTAAAATTATTAAAAATAAATAAAAATGTACCTATCTGACTGAAAGAAAACTGAAATATACCATAATAGGTACCTGAAAGATTGGAAGAAGGTTGATGACGTTAAATCTTTTTTTTTTATATTTTTTTTTTTATTTTTGTTTTTTGATATTTTTTTCAGTTTCCACCTCATAAAGAAGTAATAAAGTTACTTTTTTGCAAAACGAATTTTTCATGTGGGGGAGTATTATAGCGTCTTGAAGTAAAGTTAATATCGTACGGTGCAAATTTAACTGTTTGATAGACACTATTTTTTGCAATTGTGAATACCAAGATTACAGATGTCCCATTCAATGGCGAAAGAAATTTGTAATAAGAAGGAGTGGCGTGACAGATCCATTAGAAACGATAAATTAAAAAAATATTTAAAAAAATTTATATCGCGGAATTTAAGATAAAAAAAATGTTAATTTCCTATTCATTTTTCGAGATATAAACCGCGCATCGCACGTGGTAGAGGACTGGTGTCTGCAAACTCGTCATCTAGACAGCAACGTAATCCGAAGAGATTATAAATTTCCCGACCGATAATGGAAGTTGATGATAGCCAACCTCGGCGGTCTAAAACGTTTATATATCCAGACTTCGAATTTTTGTTCGAAGAAGAAAGACTATTTACCTTTATAGATTGGCCCGTATCTTTCATTTCTCCTGAAGAACTGGCGAAAGATGGTTTTTTTTACTTACGAAAGGAAGACCAATGCGCGTGTACATTTTGCAAGAATAATAATAATAATATTGGGTACAAGGAGATACTCCGAAAAGAGAGCATTTATACAAAAGTCCCAATTGTCCATTCGCTCGAGGAGAAAGAACTGAAAACATTCCAATAGAAAAAAGAAATCATTTTTGCACAAATTTTTCGGCAAATGCCGATAGCAACGTGTCAAACAGCGGCATCGATGTGTACGGTTTAGGAAGAAGGGCCGCACACATCGCGGAGCCAGAAAATTGCGATAGTTTAAACATTTTAATTAATTCCTCGAAAACGAAAATTTCGATGGTGAGTCTCGGCCCTCGTCCGTATTTGGGACCCCGAGCCAAGGAATTCGCGAAGTGGGAAATCCGATTACAGTCCTTCAAGGGTTGGCCTAATAGGGTTAAGCAAACTCCGTGGAAATTAGCGGATGCAGGATTTTATTATTATAATCTCAGCGATCACGTGAAGTGTTTCCATTGCGGCCTCGGACTCAGAAACTGGGAGGCGAACGACGACCCGTGGCAAGAACACGCTAAATGGTCCCCCGACTGCCTGCTTGTTACGTTTTTTCGAAAGGCAACAAACTCTCAAGCGGGACTCGAAGGGAAGATGCTGCATCTCGCGTGCCTTGGAGGGAGGGGTTGTTGTCGAATGCCACAGCAAACGCAGAAGCAGCAGCAGCAGAAACAGAAACAGAAGCTGAAGCTGCGGAAACAGAAACAGAAACAGATGCTGAAGCTGCGGAAACAGAAAGAGGAGTGAAAGCAGCAGAGGCGGAGGCAGCAGAGGCAGAAGCAGCGGAATCAGTAGAGGTAGAGGGGGCAGAAGTAGAAGCGGCAGAAGCAGTACGGTCTTCAACGCCATCGTCGTGGTCTTCGTCATCGTCGTCGTCGTTGTCATCGTCGTGGTCGTCGTCGTCGTCGTCGTCTTCGTCGTTAAAATCTATCAATCGCAGACTGAAAAAAGGAATAAGAGACCATATGAAGCTAACCAAATTATTATTTGGCGATTTTTCGAACAATATCTCGTCCACGGAAACCTGGAGTTTTGCGAAAGACACGCAATGCACAGTTTGTTTAGACAAGGGAGTGGAAATTACATTTTTACCTTGTACTCACATGGTAACGTGCTCTTCTTGCGCACTCGCTCTCAAGTCGTGTCCAATCTGTAAGTGGGTTATAGAGTACGCCTTCAAGCCGATCATTTCATTTAAACCTTTGTTGGTGTACAAAAATAATCTTTGAATACATAACCATTAGAGCCTTTTTTTTGATTTATTTCTTTCATTTTTCTCCTTTTCACTTTGGATAGTAATCCATCTTCGAGGTCAACATAAATGTCTGTTGAATAACCCCCAACAAGAAATTCTTTCTTCAAATTAATTTCCAGACCTTCAAACGTTTTAATCAAGTCCCGATGCCCTGAAGAAATCCATTAAGATTTGTATTCAACAAAGAATTTCGTGGTTCGGGGTATTTTAGGACCGAAGTTAAAGACCAAATCACAACAATCGGACAGGATGAAATGTCATATAAATTGTTTCATATTTGGAGTCAGAATGTAAAAAAATATCAAAAAATATAATGAAAAACAATTTAGAGAAAAATCTTTAAATTTTGTTACTTACTATATTTTTATGTAATTAGATCGTTT
This sequence comes from Trachelipus rathkii, assembly GCA_015478945.1. Lineage (NCBI taxonomy): Eukaryota > Metazoa > Arthropoda > Malacostraca > Isopoda > Trachelipodidae > Trachelipus > Trachelipus rathkii. The sequence goes on from JABUQX010020672.1 coordinate 25,619, forward strand.
TGACGAATCACGCATTTCGCAGCTTTGCAAATTTCTAAATTGTTCATGTGTATTTTGTAGCGAAATTAAAATGTTTTCAATGCGGTAGTTGGGCCGATTGTCAAATGTCTATATTTTGTGTAAAAAACCATTTTTTAAAAAGAAATTCGTTTGATGTTGAAGATCCAGGGGTAGATGAAATGAAGAAGCAAAGTATGAATAAAATTTAAAAAAGACTTTAAAATAAAATAGGTGCAATTTAAAAGTATAGAGAAAGTGTAGAGTGTTCTATGCATGATTGTCTAAATGGCGATGCGGCTTATATAAAACCGCGCGTGCGAACGTCCGCTAGGGCAGCCAGTGTCTGCAAACCCGGTTGTCGTCTAGACCGTGAATCTACAAGTCCGAAGAGATTTTAAAGTTTCCTTACAGAAGACGCGGGTTGACTCGATACCCGAACCTCGGCGATCTAAACCTTTACATGGCCGCAGTCCGATTTTTTGTTCGAAGAAGAAAGACTATTTACCTTTGTAGATTGGCCCGTATCTTTCATTTCTCCCGAAGAACTGGCGAAAGAGGGATTTTTTTACTTGCGAAATGAAGACCACTGCGCTTGCGCATTTTGCAATCATATTATCGGTCAATGGGCACTACGAGATACTCCGAAAAGAGAACATTTAAGCAAAAGTCCCCATTGTAGATTCGCTCGAGGAAAAGAAACCCAAAATGTTCCGATAGGAGGAAGAAATCGGGTTTCGGCGCATGCCAGCAGTAGCGCATCAACCAATGGCACCGAAAGGAGCGGTTTAGGGAGAAAGGCTGCGGCGGAGCGAAGTCGCCGAAAAAATTACTGTATGTTTGACCCCTCTCAAACTAATTTTTCGAATGAAAATATTTCGATGGAGAGTCTCGGCATTCATCCTTTTTTTGGACCCTCAGCGGAGGAATTCGCGCGGCCAGAAAAACGTTTAGAGTCCTTCAGAGGATGGCCTAATAGGGTTAAGCAGACTCCGGAAAAATTAGCGGAAGCGGGATTTTATTATTACACTGAACTCAGCGATCAGCGTAAATGTCTTCTTTTCGCGGGCCTCGGGGACTAAAAAACTGGGAAGGCGAATGAGGATGCCGTGGAGCGGAGCACGCCTGGATGGGTCGGCCCCTGGCTTCCTGTTTTGTGTTATCGTGTTTTTTTAAAGGCAGGAATTCTCAGAGGTGGGGCTGGCGAAGGAAGGATACCGTTCGCGCGCTTGAATGGCGGTGTTCGTTGTAAAGTACGGGCAGGGAAGCAACTAGCTCAAGTTATATGGCTAGCAAGCGGAAGCTGGAAAGCTGAAGCGTGCAAGGCAGCGGAACGCTCGAAGTCCGTTCAGCAGCGGCAGGCTGTAAGCGAGCAAGCAACTGTAAACTGAAGCAACACCGCAACAGCGGCAAGAAGAAGGCGTCAAAGCAAGCCGCCTTGGAAAGATTGAAGGGCAGCACCAAACTCGTCGTCTCCCGTTGCCGTTACGCTTATTTGTTTGTTGTTGGGGTCGCGGTTCGGAGTCTGCGTCGGTCGCCTCCGTCGTCTCACATCCCGGTTGTTCGCCGCTGGTCCATCGTATATCGTAGTTGTTGCCGGTCCTTATTGTCGTCGTCGGTCGTCGAGCGTGAACATGTCGTCGTTCTCCTTCGTCGTTGTCTGATGGCCGGTGGCCTGCGTCGTCAGTCGTCGTCGGAACCGTCGGACGTGGTCGTCCGTTAGATTCGTCAAATTGAATTCGGAAATGTGAATCGTGATATAAAGCGCGGACAGAGGACACAGCGCATCTATTGAAAACGCTTATTTGGAAAATTCTGCTATCGAGTACCGTGCAAATCAAACATCTGACTAATGTCGATGATCTCGTTACACCGGTTACGGAATGTAGCTACGCCGGTCCTCTGAAGTCTGTATTATCTTAGTCTCGTACGACGGAATACTCAGGGTTTTCCGAGAAACATGCTTTGCATAGTTTCATACCTTTTTTCCAAACATATGAAGGAAGATTCCTTTTAATTCCTTTGCGCCATCATTGGGTAACGAGTTGCTCTCTTCTGCGCCGACGTTCGACCACGTTATGCCCTTTTACGTGTAGGAGAGGCTTATAAATATAAGCCTTCAAGCGTTTCCATTTCAAAGTGAAATAACCTCTAATAATAATAGTTTCTGATTCTTTTCGGATATATATTATTTTTTTATAAACATTGTTTTTATTACAGTTCCTCAAAGTAATTAAATTTCTAAGCATAGCTTAACAATTACCGTTATTTTAAATGTTTCATTTTATTTCATTGTACGTATGCCTTCGAGGGTAGTATATTTATCTTATAGATTATATTTATAATAAGAAGAAACTTCTTCTTCTAATTTTTATTAGACATAACTCCAAAAAATTAAGATATAAGAGCAGCGGAAAATCTATTCAATATTCTCATCGAGGAATCTCCCGAATAATTTGAAATGCTTCATACCTAGCGCCGTTTTTTTGTTAAAAAACACTCGCTTTTAACCAACTGGTTTTTTGACAGATAACTAATTAATTAAAATTCTGTATAGAAATTCCTTTTACAACAATTATTTTTTTTTTTTAGTGAGATGCTGTGATATATTAAAACACGGTGTTCGTCATCTCACGCTGAGACACTTACTGGTTGGTTGATATGACATCCGATCTAAACGAATTTGTGTACATTGGCTCAAACCGAATTTTTCGCTCAAACCATTGCAATTAATTACAATTCAGATGATTTTGGTGCTATTTATCCAAAGCTTCCTTATAATAGGACGTACTATGGTATTAAAAATAAACGTAGAATAGAGTAAGTGATAAGCTGGTTCGTAAGCGAAGAGCGAAGGGTTGCTCATGTTATCCTGAAATTTTCAACGCCTTAAATGTTAGTCCGCAACTATTCATACATTTGATGGCGATGGCAGAAAATGACCAGTGCGCAATTCATCCTGATAACACCGATGATGATGCGTCTGAATCGATCACAACTAATGAAACAAAACTAGAGACCATCGAGGGTGTCAGCCAAAAAAAATTACAAGACCGGGGTATAAATGCAATTCCCACTAGCAGCAACTACAATATCGAAAACGATAATAATGAAAATCGTGTGTCGGCTGCCTCAAAAACAACACCAAATAATTTACCAAATACTGACGATTTCATTATATCTACAAGGGTAGCTGTGCCTGCGTCATCATCATCGTCATTATCATCATCACCACCACCATTAATATCAGCGGCATCGTCATCATCATTATTATCAACGGTGGAACCATCTCTTTCCAAAAAATCGCGATCTCAAGGAACGCAAACCTACGATGATCTTTATGATATTTATGAAAAAATGCTTTGCAAATTTTGCATGGATAATGACGTTGAAGTTATGTTTTTAACATGTGCGCACATGATAACATGCTCTTCCTGCGCATCCTTCTTCACTTCGTGTCCGTATTGTTGGAATCCTATAGAAAAGATCGTTAAACCGATCCTGGTTTGAGGAAAATTGTAGTTAATTAAATTTATTGATTAATTATTTTTGTTTCAAAATAATATTAAATGTTTTTATATTATAATTTTGTTTAACCTTTTTTTTTTACCCTACACGTTAAAGGAAAGGTGAATACAAAATCTTAACATAGTCAACTATCAAGGCAGAATGACTAATGGAGAAAAAAAAATTCAATCTTGACACACGAGTCATTAAAGAAATTTTCTAAAAGTCTAAAATTTAACAATTGGACCCGATATAGTGAAGATTTACGGAGAACTGATATAAGTGAAAGGTCAAAGGGCGAAAATCTAAATAATCCGAAAGAAAATAATTCACCAAAATTTTTTAAGTCTAAATTATTTTTCGGAATTTGGATTACAAACTTCGGACTTATATTAGTTCCCGATAAATGGTGTCACTATATGACGTCATAATCGTTTAACGATAGTTCGAGCTTACGAAATGGTATTTCAAAGCGTTCAGCGACTTTTTCGATTCCCGTAGGCACACTATATTATAAGTGGGCATTCGAAGGGAACCTGGAAACGACCTGAACCGTGAAATCGGGCGTGCTTTTTTTAGGTAATAAAACCATCGTTCAAACCGATATAGTGACGTTTCGAAGGGAATTGATATAAGTAGAAGGTCAAAGTGCTGAAATCTAAAAATTCTCAAAGAAAATATTTCACAAAATTTTTCAAAGTCGAAATCAATTTTTCGGAATTTGCACTTTAGACTTCGACTTATTCAGTTCCTATTAGGCGTCACTAATATGACGTCCCATAATCGGTTTAACGATAGTTTTAGCTTAAGTAAATGGTACTTGAAAGCGTTCATCAACTTTTTCGATTCCCGTAAGGCGACTCTATATTATGGTGACGTTTCGAAGGAAGCCGGAAACGACCTATGATCAAGGGCGACGTCTTTTTTAGGGTATAAACCAGTCGTCAACCCGATACAGTGCACGTTTCGGAAGGAAACTGATATAAGTCGAAGGGCTAAGTGGTAAAACTAAAAATTCTCAAAGAAAAGCATTCACAAAATTTTATCTAAGTCGAAATTAAATTTTTCGGAAAAAAACACTTAGACTTCGACTTAGCCACTTAGACTTCGACTTATACTTAGAATTCCGTTCGACTTAGCGACTTAGACCTTCGCTTAGCACTTAGCACCTTCGACTTAACTTAGAACCTTCAACTTAAGCATTAGACCTTCGACTTATACTTGAGACCTTCGACTTATAAACGTTACAGATTCGACTTAAAACTTAGACCTTCGACTTAGCCATTAGACCTTCGACTTGCACTTAGTACTTCGACTTATACTTAGACCTTCGACTTAGCACTTAGACCTTAGACTGTATACTTAGACTTCTTACTTAGGCAACTTAGACCTTCGCTATAACTTTAAACCTTCGACTTACATCAGTTCCCTTCCTGACGTTCCATATGACATAATAATCGTTTTAACGATAGTTTAAGCTTAAGTAAATGGTAATTTGAAAGCGTTCAGCCGATTTTTTTCGATTCCCGTAAGGCGAACGCTAAATAGTTAAGTGCCGTTTCGAAGGGAACCGAAAACGACCTAACGTGACGCATACAGACGCTTTTAGGGTAAATAACCATCCGTTGAACAGCCGATATAATATGACCCCGTTTCGAAAGGGAGAATAATAAAGTGTAAGGTTATGTGCTAAAATCTAAAAATTCTGAAGAAAAATATTCAAATTTTTCTAAAATCGAAATTATTTTCGGAATTTGCACTTACGACACCTTTTTCGACTTTATATCAGATTGATTGATGGAATGGATGATGTAAATGACGTCAAATCTTTAATGACTTTATGACTTAAGTAAATGGTATCTTGAAAGCGTTCAGCGACTTTTTTGATTCCCCGTAAGGCGACACTATATTACAGTGACGTTTCGAAATGGGAACTGGAAACGACCTAACGTGAATCGGGGCGACGATTTTTAGCGGTGTAATCCATCGTTCAATGCGACCCGATAATAGTGACGTTTTGAGGGGAAATTATATAAGACCCCCCCCCCCCCCCTCCCCCTCGTAAGGTCCAGTGTAAAATCTTAAAAATTCTCAAAGAAGGAGGGAGTTTCCACAAAATTCTTTCTAAACTCGAATTTTTTTTCGGAAAAGCGGCCTTAACCTTCGACTATATATCGTTCATATCGGTGGTCCACTATTGTGACGTCATAACGGTATTACGATAGTTTTAGCTTAAGTAGATGGTCAAAAAATAATTTATTACTCTTTTCCAATTTTTCTTAATTTAGTCACCCAAAACATGGCTTTAAAGTAAATTTGAAAACGGCAATGTTTTATGGAGACAAATTAAAAAAAATAACATGTTATTTTTTTTATAATTTAGTTCCACTTTAAACCAATTTTCTAAGATAAATAATTTTTAGAACCTGAATATCAATTCTTTACAGACTTTGATTCCGTAGTTATTTTTTTTGGTAAAAAAAAACTCGCTTAAGGAACGAAAAATTTTATTTCACCATCTTCCGAGAAGTAAAAAGTAACGTTAATTTCGTGCTTTCGCTTCGCGCGAGATTAGTATATTTACCGAAAAATACAAATTTATTACTATTTTTAATATTTTTAATTTAGTAACCATAAAAAATGATTTAATAAAGAAAACGGTATTTTATAGGAGACTGAATTAAAAAAAAGATTATATTATATTATATTGTATTACATATTATATTATTTTTTTAATAAATTAGTCTCACTTAAAACAGATTTTCTATGATAACTAATTTTTAGAACCAGAATATAAATTCTTTATTGACTTTGATTCCGTAACTTTTTTCTTGGTTTCTCTCGAAAAAAAACTCGCTTGAGGATCGAAAAGTTAATTTTGCACCAACTCCTGAGAAGTAAAAAGCAACGTTATTTCGTGTTCGCTTCAAGCGAGATTCGTATATTTACGGTTTTTGAAAGAATTCAGCCGCTTTAGGATTCCCTTTACTATATTATAGTGACGTTTCGAAGGGAATCAAAAAACGACCTTGTTTGATCGCGCGACACTTTTTTAGGGTATAAACTATCTCTTCAACCCGATAAAATGACGTTTCATAGGTTACTAAGTTCAAAAATCTAAAAAAATCTCAAAGAAAATAAATTACAAAAAAAATTTAATAACCAAAATTTTTTCAGTCGAAACTGTTTTTCATAATTTGCATCCCAATGAAACGTAACAATATGACGTCATAATCGGTTTAACGATACATTTTAAAAAAAATTGCTTTATCACAAAATGAAAAATGTTTTTGTTATTTTCTGATGAATAAACGCGTTTGGAAAAAAGTTAATATTTTTTTTCCAAAAATCCGGAAGTGCCACGTCATATGGCACTCTGGAATTTGCTAACATAAGCATTTAAATAGTATAAAAGAGGGAGAGAGCCATCGGTGCCATCAGTTACCGACAGTTCCAAGTTGAGTGCAGATACCTCGTCAAGTGCTGGCCTTGATTGTTCGCGCTTTTCTTTCGAGCCCAAAGTGACGATATTTTATTTGGAAACCGCCACCACCTTGCCCTTGTTCTCGTTGCTGTTGAAACACCGGATAGTGGATTTGCTTTTCTTAGCAGAGATTGGACTGGTTGGAGTGGTAGTCCCTTAGGCCAATTTATAATTTTTATCAGGTGAGATGGTTTTAATATATCTATTTTTTAGCAAAAATAAATTATATCATTTTAATGGTAGCGAAAAATGAAATCTTTTGAAAATAAACAATTGCAATAAATGTATTTTTTATTATCACCAATCAATTCTCTGCAATAATTTTGAAAGAACTAAAATTCTCAAAAAGTGAATCATAAAAATATTTTATAAATATTTTTTACCTCACAAACTCTCAATAAATATTTTTTTTCCCTTTTTTTTCTTAGATTCCTTCAGAAGAACTCGTTGTCACATTCACGCCAAATTTCTCCGAAATCAAGCCCCATTTATCTATATATTTTTTGAACGAGGTAATTGATTTTGCTCGAATATCTATTGATATATATTTTTTTGAAATATAAGTAATGCTTTCGTTTTCACAAAAATAACAATTATTAATATCTATACAGCGCAATTTGAAAGCATAGAAAAGTTAATTTTCTATTTATTTTTTTTAGATATAAACCGCACTTCGCACGCGGCAGAACACTGGTGTCCGCGAACCCGTCATCTAGACGGCATCTAAATCCGAAGAGATAATAATAAATTTCCCGACCGATGATGGAGGTAGGTGATAGCCGACCTCGGCGGTCTAAAGTGTTTATATATCCAGAGGCCGAATTTTTGTTCGAAGAAGAAAGACTGCTTACCTTTATAGATTGGCCCGTATCTTTCATTTCTCCCGAAGAACTGGCGAAAGAGGGTTTTTATTACTTGCGAAATGAAGACCATTGCGCATGCGTATTTTGCAAGCGAATTATCGGTCATTGGGTTCTAGGAGATACTCCGAAAGGAGAACATTTAGATAAAAGTCCCCAATGTCTATTCGCTCGTGGAGAAAAAACTGAAAATATTCCGATAGAGGGAAGAAATCTGGCTTCGACAAATTTTTCTTCCGATGCCGGTAGCGACGCGTCAACCAGCGGCATCGATGTGTGCGGTTTAGGGAGAAGAGACACAAGAGGCACGTGGTCAGAATATCACGACTGTTTAAAAATTTTAACAAATTCTTCGACTAAAAAATTATTGACTACGAGTTTCGGCCTTCGCCCTTACCTGGCACCCCGAGCTAAGGAATTTGCGATGCGAAAAACCCGTTTACAGTCCTTCATTGGTTGGCCTAATAGGGTTAGGCAGACTCCAGAAAAATTAGCGGAGGCAGGATTTTATTATTATAAACTTAGCGATCACGTGAGGTGTTTCTCTTGCGGCCTCGGACTCAGAAACTGGGAGGCGAACGACGATCCGTGGGACGAACACGCTAAATGGTCCCCCGAATGCCTATTTATTTCGTTTAATAAATCGGACGAGGCACAAAAGGAAGTTCCTGCTTCTCGCATGCCTCGGCTGGAAGAGTCGTTGTCGAATATAGCAGCAGCAGCAGCGATAGCTACAGAAGCAGCAGGAATAGCAGCAGAAGCAGGAATAGCAGCAGCAGCAGGAGCAGGAGCAGCAGCACCATCCTCGTCGCCTTCATCTTCGTGGTTGATGCAGTCGTCGTCGTCGTCGTCGTCGTTAGAATCTCATGGTCAAAATGATAATGAAAGCGAAATAGTTAAAAAAGCTAGAGAGCGAATGAGGCGAGCCGATGAAATATTAGACACGATTGTCCTCAATACGATCTGTTCTTGGCGAGATGCAGAATTATTGTGGGGAAAATAAAATAGGACCATCGACCATCGGGAGGCATCGTTCCGCCGCCCAATTACGATTAAATAATTCGGCGTAATTCCACGACACAGCTGCAGAAAGTACACGAAATCGTTAATGAAAATAGTAAAAAGATTTCTGTATTAAATTACCACTGTACGAAGCCGAACGAGAACAACGAATGAATCGTATCACCCAGGAACGTTAAAGAACCTAGGCACGACGTGAAATCGTGAATGAACAGCACCCATAAAGATGAAACACTATAAAATTCCTAACGTATCGAGTACCGCACGTCGTACAATCTATCTAATATCCACGTCTTTTCGAACATCAACTGAAGAAGCACCCATCATTCGGCCTCTCGACGAAAGCCGTAATTTGCAAGAGACGCGCCTTTTGCACAGTTGTTATAGCAACAAATAAACGCAAATTGTATTTGTTTACCTTCAAACTTGTAACGTGCTGTTGTTTGCGCACGGTTCCCTCGAGTCAAACGCTCCGATCAATGTAGGGGCGTTATAAAGTCGCCTTCAAAGCAATATTCAATGAAAACGTCGTCAATACAAGCCAAATTATTGAAATATTGAAATGATTTTAATTGTCATAATATATTAATAATAATTCAACTGATGAAGTTTATGAACACAATTGGCAACTCTGCCACATATTGTTAATATAAGTTAATAAAAATTTTATTTCAAGAACATTACCAAAAAATATACAATGTGATATGTTTGAAATATATGTCAGCAATTAAATCGCTTTTTTTCTTCCCTGATATTTCAATATTTTGGCGTATGTACGACGTTTTCATGAATGATTCTTTGAAAGCGTACTTTTATACGCTCCTACGATCGGACCATGACTCGAGGCGAGGTGCGCAGCAAAAAACAGCACGTACCAAATGTGTTTTGCAAGGTAAAAATAAATTTCGTTTTATTGTCTATACAAACTGTGCAAGCGCGTCTCTTGCAACAATTACGGGTTTCCGCTCGAGGAGGCGAGACGGGGGTGCTTCTTCAGTGATTGGATTGCGAAAGATCGTGGGATATAGATAGATTTGTTACAGAACGTGCGGGTAAATCGACGTAGATATTTTTTATAGGTTTTCAATCTGTTACTGGTGCTGTCATCAGCTATTATCACGTCCGTGCTGAGGTTTTTTAACGTTCTTGGCTTGATAACGATCATTGTTGGTTTTTCGTTCGGCTTCGTCATGGATTAATACATGAAATCATTACTAATTTTCATGCTTCCTCCATATTACAACAGTCTCCAGCTGTGTTCGTGGAATTTACGCTCGGATTATTTATCGTAATTGGGCGGGAACGATCCTCGATGGTCGATGGTCCTATTTTATTTTCCAAATATTGTCGCAAGACAGAAATCGTATTGAGACAATCGTCTAATATTTCATCGGCTCGCCTCATTCGCTCTCTAGCTTTTTTAACTATTTCGCTTTCATTATCATTTTGACCATGAGATTCTAACGACGACGACGACGACGACGACTGCATCAACCACGAAGATGAAGGCGACGAGGATGGTGCTGCTGCTCCTGCTCCTGCTGCTGCTGCTATTCCTGCTTCTGCTGCTATTCCTGCTGCTTCTGTAGCTATCGCTGCTGCTGCTGCTATATTCGACAACGACTCTTCCAGCCGAGGCATGCGAGAAGCAGGAACTTCCTTTTGTGCCTCGTCCGATTTATTAAACGAAATAAATAGGCATTCGGGGGACCATTTAGCGTGTTCGTCCCACGGATCGTCGTTCGCCTCCCAGTTTCTGAGTCCGAGGCCGCAAGAGAAACACCTCACGTGATCGCTAAGTTTATAATAATAAAATCCTGCCTCCGCTAATTTTTCTGGAGTCTGCCTAACCCTATTAGGCCAACCAATGAAGGACTGTAAACGGGTTTTTCGCATCGCAAATTCCTTAGCTCGGGGTGCCAGGTAAGGGCGAAGGCCGAAACTCGTAGTCAATAATCTTTTAGTCGAAGAATTAGTTAAAATTTTTAAACAGTCGTGATATTCTGACCACGTGCCTCTTGTGTCTCTTCTCCCTAAACCGCACACATCGATGCCGCTGGTTGACGCGTCGCTACCGGCATCTGTAGAAAAATTTGTCGAAGCCAGATTTCTTGCAGTCGGAATAATTTCAGTTTTTTCCTCCGACGAGCGAATGACCATGTGGACTGATCTAAATGTGTCTCCTTTGCGGAGTATCGTCCTAGAACCATGACCGATAAATCGTTGGCAAAATACAGCATGCGCATAGGTCTCATTTCGCGGAAGTAATAAAACCCTCTTTCGGCCGTCTCCTTCGAGGAGAAAGAAAGAATACGGGCCATCTATAATGGTATGCAGTCTTCCTTCTGTCGAACAAAAATGTCGGCCCTCGTGGATAATATAACACTTTAGACCGCCCGAGGTTCGGCTATGACCTAACCTCCAATCAATCGGTCGGAAGAATTAAGTTAATTTCTCTTCGATTTTAGATGCGTCTAGAATGAGAAACGGGTTGCGACACCAGGTGTTTCTGCCCCGCGTGCGAAGTGCGGTTTATATCCTTAAAAAAAATTAAATAGAAATTAACTTTTTTCCTAGCTTTCAATATGCGCTGTTATAGATACTTAATAATTGTTTATTTTTGGAAAACGAAACATGTACTATCATGATTTCAAAAAAATAATATCAATAGAATATTCGATGGCAAAATCAAATTACCTCGTTCAAACATAATATAGATAAATGGGGCTTTGAGATTTCGGAGAAATTGCGGATGTGACAACGAGTTCCTTCTGAAAGGAATCTAGAAACAAGGATAAAATGATTTTAATGTGAGAGTTTGTGGAGGTAAAAAATGATTTATAAATATTTATTATGATTCAACTTTTTTGAGAAATTTTAGTTTTTACTTTTGTTCAGCAAGTGTCAACGGAGAAACACAAAAAATGACATAAATCAACGTTGCTGAACTGGCCAAAAGATTTACATTTTTCAGTACCATTAAAATGATATAATTTAATTTTTGCTAAAAATAGATAAAGTTAAAAGAAAATTCACCTGATAAAAATTATAAATTGGCCTAAGGGACTACCACTCCAACCAGTCCAATCTCTGCTAAGAAAAGCAAATCCACTATCCGGTGTTTCAACAGCAACGAGAACAAGGGCAAGGTGGTGGCGGTTTCCAATAAATTCGTCCACTTTGGCCTCGAAGAAAAGCCGCGAACATCAAGGCAGCACTTGACGAGGTAATCCTGCACTCAACTTGGGAACTGCGGTAATGATGGCACCGATTGGCTCTCGTCGGTCTTTTATACTATTAAATTGCTTAATGTTAGCAATTCCAGAGTGGCAATATGCGTGGCACTTCCGGAATTTTTTGGACAAAATATTTAGACTTTTTTTTCCCAAACTTCGGTGTATTTATGGATGAGAACAAGGAAATTTGTGTATAAAGCAAGTTTTTAATAACAGATAAAAGTGTTAACCAAATTATATTTTCTAGAACAGTTTCATGGTAATTGCAGTTATGAAAAAACAGTTGGTTGGACAGTGAAAATTTAGATAGTCACATCTTTTTGTAATTTATTTTCCTTGAGTTTTTATTAGATTTTTGAACTTAGGTAACCTAAAGAAGACGTCAATTTTAATCGGTTGAAGAGACTAGTTTATTACCCAGAAAAGTGTCGCGCGATTCAAAACAAGGTCGTTTTGTGATCCTCGAACGGTCACTATGAAATTAGTAAAAGGAAATCCTAGCCGGCTGAATTCTTTCAAAACCGTAAATATACGATCCTCCGCTTTGAAGCTGAACACGAAATAACGTTTGCTTTTTTACTTCTCAGGAGTTGGTGCAAGAAATTAACTTTTCGATCTCTCAAAGCGAGTTGTTTTTCTCCATCTTCCCTTGGGCCATTTAGAACGCTCTCAAAAAGAAATTTAATATCTGTTCAGTAGAACTAAAGTTTTATAGAAATCTGTGTTTAACTGAGACTAAATGTTACTGAAAAGAATAATATAACAAATTTGGTGTTAATAATAAATATGCAATATAATAATCTTTTTTTACTGCAGTATCCTACAAAATATTATTATCAATAATTTAAAATCATTTCTATGTGTTTAAATTAAAAATATATTAAAATAGTAAAATAAATTTGTATTTGTTTCGGTAAATAACTAATCTCGGCGAGCGAAAGCAACGAACTTAAACGTTAACTTTTTACTCTCGGAAGAGGTGAAATAAAATTTTCGTTTCTTAAGCGAAGTTTTTTTTTACCAAAAAAAATAACTACGGAATCAAAGTCTGTAAAGAATTGATATTCAGGTTCTAAAAATTATTTATCTTAGAAAATTGGTTTAAAGTGGAACTAAATTATAAAAAAAATAACATGTTATTTTTTTTAATTTAGTCTCCCATAAAATGCCGTTTTCTTTATTAAATCCTGTTTTAGGGTGACTAAATTAAAAAAATTGAAAATAGTAATAAATTAGTATTTTTGACCATCTACTTAAGCTAAAACTATCGTTAAACCGATTATGACGTCAAATAGTGACACCCGATAGTGAACTGATATAAGTCGAAGGTTTAAGCGCTTTTTCCGAAAAAAAATTCGACTTAGAAAAATTTTGTGAAATATATTCTTTGAGAATTTTTAGATTTTAGCACTTAGACCTTCGACTTATATCATTTCCCCTCAAAACGTCACTATATCGGGTTGAACGATGGATTACACCCTAAAAATCGTCGCCCGATCACGTTAGGTCGTTTTCCAGTTCCCTTCGAAACGTCACTTTAATATAGTGTCGCCTTACGGGAATCGAAAAAGTCGCTGAACGCTTTCAAATACCATTTACTTAAGCTAAAACTATCGTTAAACCGATTATGACGTCATATAGTGACGCCTGATCGGGAACTGATATAAGTCGAAGGTGTAAGTGCAAATTCCGAAAAATAATTTCGATTTAGAAAAAATTTTTGAAATATTTTCTTTCAGAATTTTTAGATCTTTAGCACTTAGACCTTCAACTTATATTTATCTCCTTTCGAACGGCTCCATTAATCGGTTCAAACGATGGTTTTTATACCTAAAAAGCGTCCGTGCGAATCAACCGGTTAGGTCGTTTTTGCCGGTGTCCCTTCGAAACGGCACTGTAAATAGTGTCGCTTACGGAATCGAAAAAATATCGCTGAACGCTTTCAATACATTACTTGAGCTAAAAACATCCGTTAAACCGATTATGACGTCATATAGTGACGCCGGATCGGGAACTGATGTAAGTCGAAGGTTTAAGTATAAGTCGAAGGTCTAAGTGCTAAGTCTAAGAAGTCTAAGTATAAGTCTAGGTCTAATGCCTAAGTCAGAAGTGCTAAGTAAAGTGAAGGTCCTCAGCCTAGTCGAAGGTCCTAAGTGCTAAAGTCGAAGGTCTAAAGTGTAAGTCGAAGAGTCTAAGTATAAGTCGAAGGTCCCTAAGTAATACAGTTTAGAAGGTCCCCTAAGTGCTAAGTTGAAGGTCTAAGTATAAGTCGAAGGTCTAAGTGCTAAGTCGAAGGTCTAAGTGCTAAGTCGAAGGTCTAAGTATAAGTCGAAGGTCTAAGTGCTAAGTCGAAGGTCTAAGTGTTTTTTCCGAAAAATAATTTCGACTTAGAAAAATTTTGTGAATGCTTTTCTTTGAGAATTTTTAGATTTTAACACTTAGCCCTTCGACTTATATCAGTTCCCTTCGAAACGTCACTGTATCGGGTTGAACGATGGTTTATACCCTAAAAAGCGTCGCCTGATCACGTTAGGTCGTTTTCCGGTTCCCTTCGAAACGTCACCATAATATAGAGTCGCCTTACGGGAATCGAAAAAGTTGATGAACGCTTTCAAGTACCATTTACTTAAGCTAAAACTATCGTTAAACTGGGGCGATTATGACGTCATATAAGGTGGACGCTAAGATAGGGAACTGAATAATAAGTCGAAGGTCTAAGTGCAAATTCCGAAAATGTTTCGATTTGTAAAAGTGATATTTCCTTTTTCTGTTGAGAATTTTTAGATTTCAGCACTTTGACCTTCTACTTATATCAATTCCCTTCGAAACGTCACTATATCGGTTTGAACGATGGTTTATACCCTAAAAAGCGTCGCCCGATCACGTTAGGTCGTTTTCCGGTTCCCTTCGAAATGCCACTATAATATAGTGTCGCCCTACGGGAATCGAAAAAGTCGCTGAACGCTTTGAAATACCATTTGCGTAAGTTTAAACAACCGTTAAACCGATTATGACGTCATATAGTGACACCTTATCGGGAACTAATATAAGTCGAAGGTGTAAGTCCAAATTCCGAAAAATAATTTAGACTTAAAAAATTTTGGTGAAATATTTTCTTTCGGATTATTTAGATTTTCGCCCTTTGACCTTTCACTTATATCAGTTCTCCGTAAATCTTCACTATATCGGGTCCAATTGTTAAATTTTAGACTTTTAGAAAATTTCTTTAATGACTCGTGTGTCAAGATTGAATTTTTTTTTCTCCATTAGTCATTCTGCCTTGATAGTTGACTATGTTAAGATTTTGTATTCACCTTTCCTTTAACGTGTAGGGTAAAAAAAAAAAGGTTAAACAAAATTATAATATAAAAACATTTAATATTATTTTGAAACAAAAATAATTAATCAATAAATTTAATTAACTACAATTTTCCTCAAACCAGGATCGGTTTAACGATCTTTTCTATAGGATTCCAACAATACGGACACGAAGTGAAGAAGGATGCGCAGGAAGAGCATGTTATCATGTGCGCACATGTTAAAAACATAACTTCAACGTCATTATCCATGCAAAATTTGCAAAGCATTTTTTCATAAATATCATAAAGATCATCGTAGGTTTGCGTTCCTTGAGATCGCGATTTTTTGGAAAGAGATGGTTCCACCGTTGATAATAATGATGATGACGATGCCGCTGATATTAATGGTGGTGGTGATGATGATAATGACGATGATGATGACGCAGGCACAGCTACCCTTGTAGGTGATATAATGAAATCGTCAATATTTGGTAAATTATTTGGTGTTGTTTTTGAGGCAGCCGACACACGATTTTCATTATTATCGTTTTCGATATTGTAGTTGCTGCTAGTGGGAATTGCATTTATACCCCGGTCTTGTAATTTTTTTTGGCTGACACCCTCGATGGTCTCTAGTTTTGTTTCATTAGTTGTGATCGATTCAGACGCATCATCATCGGTGTTATCAGGATGAATTGCGCACTGGTCATTTTCTGCCATCGCCATCAAATGTATGAATAGTTGCGGACTAACATTTAAGGCGTTGAAAATTTCAGGATAACATGAGCAACCCTTCGCTCTTCGCTTACGAACCAGCTTATCACTTTCGGGCCCACGTTTGATTTTTTTAAACACAAGAGTTTCGGCCATCGTGTTTTCCTTGACTTTGGGATACGATCAATATTTGGAAACAGCGAACGGTTTATATGCTTTGAGCGAAAATTCGGTCAGTGGGAGTATGTACTCGCAACTCCGTCTAGATCGGATGTCTTCAAGCACCAGTGTCTCAGCGTGAGTGACGCGTGTTTTATATCAGCGATTATTAAAAAAAAAATAATTGTTGTTAAGAATTTCTTTAAATTTTAAATCTTTTTGATCAAGTCAAAAAAACAGTTGGTTAAAAGCAGTGTTTTTTAACAAACGCGCTAGGTGAAGATCAAATTTGGGAGAATTCCTCGATGAAGCTTTTGTTTAATTTCGAGCATGCTTTATAACTTAATTTTTCTTAGTTATGTCATAATAAAAATTGAAGAAAGAATATTTTTTATTATAAAATATAATCTTTAAGATTAAATATACCTAACCTCGAAGATACGTCAATGAAATAAATTGAAACATTAAAAATAAAATCGTTAAAATAGGTTATAGAAATTTAAATTTATTTGAGGATATTTATAAACCACATAAAGATACAAGAAATTTGAAATTCTTTAAACTTAAAGAGAGTTAAAAAAAATTAGAATATGGAAGAGTATTAGAGGTTTTCACACGATCTCTCTTCAATAGGGAGTTTCACAGTAAGGTCCGCAGTACATGAGTTACATGGAGCGATGGAGGTGAAGATTCCATTCTCTTTCCCTTTAATTGTTTAACACAAACGAATAAACATGTTTAAATCAAGGTCTCGGACGAGGCAATGTTCGCTTCAGAGACGGGCGTAGCTACTTCAGTAACCGGTTGTACGAGATCATCGACATTAGGTAGATTGTTATGATTTGCAGGTATCGATGCAGAATTTCCAATAGCGTTTTCAATAATGCGTGTCCTCGATTTCGACGACTGTGGCGTTATCCTTCTTTCGAGATGAATGCGGAATTCGCGACGAAATATTACTCGAGCAACGGCAAAAACGAGTATCGACTCCGCAAGCGACGCACGACGACGACGACGACGACGACGAAGCGGACGACGACGACGACGACGACGACAATAAGGACGGCAACGACGATATCGATGACAGCGGCGACAACGGAGGTGACGACGGAGGCGACGACGGAGACTCCGAAGGCCACAACAACAATGACGATAACGGCAACGACGAGGTTGGTGCTGCCGCTTCAATTTCAGCTGCTTGCGCTTCTTCTTCCGCTGTTGCCGCTTCAGCTTCAGCTGCTGCCGCTTCAGCCTCCGCTGCTGACGCTTCAGCTTCCGCTGCTGCCGCTTCAGCTTCCGCTTCCGCTGCTGCCATTACTGCTATTGCTTCCGCTGCCGTATTTGACAACGACACGTCCATCCAAGGCGCGCGAGAAGCGGTATCCTTCCTTCGAGCCCCACTCGAGAATTTGGTGCCTTTAAAAAACGTAACAAACAGGCAGCCGGGCGACCATTCAGCGTGTTGCTCCCACGGATCCTCATTCGCCTCCCAGTTTTTAAGTCCGAGGCCGCAAAAGAAACATTTCACGTGATCGCTGAGTTTGTAATAATAAAATCCCGCTTCCGCTAATTTTTCCGGAGTCTGCTTAACCCTATTAGGCCATCCTCTGAAGGACTCTAAACGTTTTTCTGGCCGCGCGATTCCTCGCTGGGTCCAAAAAAGGATGAATCCCGAGACTCCTCCATCGAAATATTTTTCGATTCGAAGAATTAGTTTTAATAATGTTCACACAGTCGGTCATTTTTTGCGATTCGCTTCGCCCGCAAGCCTTGCTTCCCTAATACTGTCGCTTTCGGTGCATTGGTTGAGTGCGCTGACTGCGTGGCATGCGCCGAACCCCGATTTCTTCTCCTATCGAACATTTTTGGGTTTCTTCTCCTCGAGCTGAATTACAATTGGGGACTTTTGCTTAAATGTTCTCTTTTCGGAGTATCTCGTAGTGCCCATTGACCGATAATATGATTGCAAAATGCGCAAGCGCAGTGGTCTTCATTTCGCAAGTAAAAAAATCCCTCTTTCGCCAGTTCTTCGGGAGAAATGAAAGATACGGGCCAATCTACAAAGGTAAATAGTCTTTCTTCTTCGAACAAAAAATCGGACTGCGGCCATGTAAAAGTTTTAGACCGCCGAGGTCGGCTATCGTCAACCCGCGTCATCTGTAAGGAAATTTATAATCTCTTCGGATGTAGATACTGTCTAGACGACGGGTTTGCAGACACTGGTGCCCTAGGGCGTTCGACGCGCGGTTTATATAAGCGGCTCCCAATTTAAAGAAATGAATAGAAAATTCACTTTCTTATACTTTTAAATTGCACTATATTTTAAAGTATTTTTTAAATTTATTATTATACCTAATGGATTAATCGTGTATCCCCTCTCGA